>JAPKLW010006849.1:0-16390 GCA_026898455.1 Plectranthus barbatus
CTTTTACAAATAAGTCCTATGGAAGATTTTAGGGATAATTCCCAACAATTTCCCCCTTTTTGGTGCGATCAAAGCTTACTATCATTTGCTGACCCGCGTGGAAGAATGTCTGTGTTTTACAATCTTATGCTAATCTATCACAGAGTTTTTCCAGCTAGGTTCTAGCAATAGGAATGATTGTAGTAAAATTCCCTCTCAAAAGTTGCTGGGAAATATTTCTCGATTAAAAGGTTACGACATAGCAGTATGCTAGATTTATTTAAAACGACAATCATTCATAAGCATAATCATCATGTCCACATGCAAATTTGTTGAATACACTAGGAGTGTAAATCAACTTCAGCACACCAGTAAAATTCAGAAGTGGACAAAGAGATTTTGTCAAAGTCTGATCCAATTTTATAAATGATTTAGCATTTTTCATTACAAATTGGATACAGAGCAATTAAGTTTAAAGAAATTGACCTTGTCGTTCATGAGTCGGGGGCTGACTTTTCCTTTTCATTGTCTGCTGATTTAATCTTCTGAAAGTTTGCGAACTTCTCCATAGTGATCTTCATGAAGTTTTCAACAAGAGCTGCTCCTGCTTCTCTTTCAGCAGCCTCACGCTCCAGTTCTTTGGCCAGTTTCTCTTGTTCCATTGCCATCTTTTGCATTTGAGATTCATGTTCAATTTTCTGTAGCTCTAGCTTGGCTTCATGTTCCTTTCGTTGTAGCTCAAGTTTAGCTTCTAGTTCCTTTTGTTTGAGTTCCTCTTTGGCTTTTTCTTCTTTCCTCAGCCTTTCTTGTTCCCTTATAAATGCTTCCTGTTTCTCCTTCTTTCTTCTTACGCGGTCAGCTTTTCTTCTTTCTTCCCCCTCTTTGATTGCAGCCAAAAGGTCTGAACCATAGGCTACAACCGTTGCTTCTGTTTGAATTCTGGTGTCCACTATGTCTTGACGAGCAGCTTCAAGACCGGCCCTGTTCTCAGAAATGGCTAACTTGTTTTCAGCAACCTCTGATAGTACATGAGATACATTGCTCCGAATCTCATCCACTTCATTTCTTAGTTGGCTGGTTGCTACTTCTATTCTTTCATCAACGGCTGTTTGCATGTAAGAGTGGAAAGCCTCAGCTATTTCAGATGTGAGTGGGAAAGGCATGGGTAGAGATGTTATGGGAAGGGCATTGAAAGATGTAGTCATGACTAGATCTTGACTCAACGGAGGGTTGGGCGGTTGTCCAAGACTAGTATTCGCCGCAAGATATTCTTGATAGCTTAATTCTTCAAGTAATATCCTATGAGCTGCCTCTACAACTTGTGAAATTTCATGAATAAGCTGAGCTTCATCTTTCTGAGCTTTCTCAAAGATGTTTTGAATATCAATTTCAATGATGTTCTGGATATCAACGTCCAGAATCTCAACTAACATCTTATCTGGATACTCGAGTCTCGGAGCAGCACGTTCAGTGACTCTTCCCTTTCGTCGAGCTTCCTGACGGTCTTCTTGTTGAGATTTATATTCCAACTGCCGTTTCTCGTAAGCAACAGCCGCTTTGGCTTGTCGCTTAGACAGTTCAATCCTTGTGTCAGAATATCCATCTGGGACAAAGGTAGACTTGGGTAGTCCTGCAGTCTGAGAGGTAATGCGATGTTCTCTGATAGCATGAAGTCTACACATAACTTGTTGATCTGAGAACTGTTTCATCCCTGGAACTTGATCAATCCAGTCAAAACACCAACGCTCTTTATATCGCCAGAAATTTAATCCTTTAGCGGCGATACAGAGCATCCTTTCTTCAAAGCAGAGTTGATGCATGACATAATCAAAATTCTTCCATCGATGGAATTCTTGTGCTAATAGACGTCCTTCGGGTATTGACTCATCCAATACACTGTGGAATAGATCTGCTATGGCTCTCTCCGTTTCAGATTCAACGAACTGCTCAATTTCTTCAGCCATAGGTCCTAAATCTGAGTTTGGTGCATCCTCGGGATGAACTTTTGCACACCATTGGCTAATTCTTCGAAGTCCATAGCGACGTCCTGGCAATCCATGGAATGGTACTCGAAGAATAGCTTCGGATCCTGTTGTTTCTTTTCTTAAGAACTTTGCATTGTAAATTTCTTCAGCTTCTCCATCAGAATCTGATTCAGAAACACAAGAGGATCCTGAGTCGGGGCTGGAAGGATCATGTTGAACTGGTTGAGATGCGTCAACAATTGATTGCTCGAGAGCTTCTGGTGGATGTTCGTCGAGAGCTGTCAACATGGTATTTTCATCAGGAATCCCGATTGTTGTATCAGTATGGATTCGAGATCCACCTTGATCGTCAAAATCACGAAACTGACTGGATTCTCCTCCTCGTGTCTTGTGAATCTTCTTTCGGGGGTAGTGAGTTTCATTGAAAGCTCCTGATGCTAGTCTTCTGGAGAATTCAGTATCGGATAGCTCTTCTTCATCAATGTTGATCTGCTGAGCTGGCGAAGGACTGGGAATCGATTCTTCTGCTAATGCAGTCTTTCCTTTTCCTTTCTTCGCCACTTGTTCTGCCAGAAGCAGTGAATCATCAGTCGAATCTGCTGTAGCGTTGTGCATGACAGATTTTGCTGATTTTTCTGCCATTTCCTCATCTTGTCCAGGGGTTTGTCTTTCTCCAGCATCTGATGATTGATGCATATTGTCTTCTGACATGTGATCAACTATGCTATCTTCGACTTCTCTGCTGAGATAGATATCTCTGGTAGCGTTGCTTTCTGGATTAGCTTCCTTGTTCGCCTTCTTTTGTGATCGAAACTCTTCAGCAACGGACTTGATACGTTCGAAGTTCCTATCTCTTCCTTCGAGTGTCAAGTTATGGATGAACTTCTGATATGCTCTCCTTTCAACGTCCTTTAGCGAAACTAAGTGTTTCCTCTTTGCTTTCCTACTTTCCTTAGTTTGCTCTTTCGTAGGTTTGAGAGACTTAGGAATGTATTCTGGGTCAGAAGTGTCGTCCAGGTTGAGCTGGCTAGATGTCTGCTCTGCTGTACTCTCTCTTTCGGTTAACCTATCGGAGTCTGCTTCTGCCGCTGCTTTCTCCTTAACTTCCGTATCAGTCAGAAGTTCCAATCGTCTCCTGGTTTTCTTCTTTGCCTTGGATGCAGGGGGATTGGTAGCAACTCTTTTTGTTGGGTGATTTGGCAAAGCTAATGCTCCAATAATAGGTTGAGACTGATCTGCTTCCTTCTCAGTCATAATGGCGTTGATCTGATCAGTTGGAAGATTTCCCAACTTCTCAATTTCCTCTAGATTCTTGAAGCATTGATCGGTTTCTGCATTCTTCTACAACATTGCTAACTCCTCTTCAGGTATTGGAATGGAATGTTGGAGAATGGGTGCTGCTAAGCTCTCTTCATCTGGTTCCTCTGGAGATGTAGGCTTATCCTTATCTACATTAGACTTTCCTTTTAACTTCCGAGGATTTCTGATGTTGAATGGCTTTGGCTTGCTTCGTGTCAACGGAATGTAGTCGGTAGAAAGAAGTGCAACTCCTCGATCTACGCCTTTGTTGGTAAACAGAATCTCCAACAATTTACTGATTTTTAAACCAAAGTTCACATTTGAGGAGAACGTCCCATCTACTTCCATGTGAGCGTTTTTCTTGGCATGTTCTGCCCAGCGTTCAAAGATGAACTCGGCCCAATTTCCTTTAACATTATCATTGAGTGCCATCAACACAGCATATTTCTTGGCAGATAGCTCCGCGTATGATCCCGCATCACATTGGAGCATCTTGATTACAATTTCTGCAAGAAGTTTGTAATCCTCTGTTAAGGTGTTAATCGAGGTATTAGGCTTGAACGTTTGTCTCTTCTCTCCTGGTTTCTTCCAAAGGTTCCACCTTCTTTCCATTTCAGCGGTCTCAGTGATCTTATACTGAGAAATTTTAGCTCCATAGTTGCGAAGCCCAAAAGTGCGAGCAAGTAACTCAGCACTTACTTCTATGATGTTTCCATAAACACAAGTTTTGAAGGATCTCTGATCATCACTCATAACCGCCCTAGCATAGAATTCAGAAACCATATGTGGATGAAACTGATCAGGTTCAGCAGTGAGGTACTTTACCAATAACTCAGAATCAAGTAAATCCAAAATCCATTTGGGAAATTGTTTGTTGGCAAGAGGCATGTACAGTATCCTGTCCTTCATAATCTGGGCGACTCTTCTCCGTTCCGCCGAATGCGTTGATAGTTTCTTCTGTCGTGCCATGGTCACTAAAGTATGGTAAGGGATGGACTCATCAATGTCCTCCTTCTTCTCGATGCCAGTGAACTCCGGTGCATGTCGAACATGCAGAGGCGAGCAAGTAATCGAGGGATATGTAAAGGAAGCAGGTTGCAAATTGACTGTTTCTGGGTTTTCTGATGGTGATGATTCGAGATTTGGAGAGGTATCTGTATTTTGGGGTAAGGTGATTGAAGAATCTTGATTCGAAGCCATGGAAGGGTAGGTTTCTTTTGTGTTGTGCGATGAGAGGGTTTTTCGAGTTGGGCGAATTCTGAAGGGAGATGGAGGTTTCGAAAACGAAAAGTGTGTATATTGTTTCAGAATACGAGGAGAAAATGAACGGGTAGGATTCAAAGTTACTTTTAATTTGAACCAACGGCTAGGGTTAAGAATCAGATCGTGGGAGTATCCGCGACTTTGGATCTGTAAGCATTGATGACGTGTCCCAATTTCAATCGATGCCGCCGTCTGAACTCATTAAATGCTCCTCCATCATGAGAAGTAATCGTCATACTTCTGATTAGATATCTTCAGCAGCCGATGTGAATAAAAATGTGCGGATGATACCACGTATAATATGCTATCATCCCAATAACCTTCGGCAGTGCTTTTGAGGCGTGATCATGAACCCGTCTGATATGACCTCTTCATTAATGAAATAAATTATCCCTCTGAGTGACTCTGCAGCTTCAGCAGCGTAAAGTAACCAAGATGTCTTCTTTAAATAGCATAGATAGATGAAGCGTTTGTGTACGCTTTCTTGCAACTCTTACTCTTTTAGAAAAAATTCAAGAGGATATTCATGGAGCAAGGTCGATCACTCTTCGTTCCTCATCACAGAATTCTCTGTGATGCTGGTCTCTATATGGAGTATGAAGAAGAATACCACATAGCAGAGTGGGTAATGTCCAGTCTGCAAGCGTGTGGGTTGTCTAGGTTTATTTCCTTGACTCCTCATGCGTTTCAGAGAGAACACCTGCAATCTCTCTTGGAATAGAGTCGTTCTGTCGGAGACTCTATTGTGGGTGTCTTTAGGAGCCAATTGGTGGAGTGGACTGTGGATACTTTTGCTTCAGAATTTGGTCTTCGGAGGGGTCCGAATTCTGTATTGGCGTATCGTAATGATGAGATTGCGCCCGAATGGTCGTCATGGATGAGATGGAGACGATCTGCTAATCTGCATTTCTCTCCTACTCCTTCAGCATATGGACTCCTTCCTCGCTATCAAGTCCTCTTTGAACTCATTTGTGGAATGATAGTTGGAGTCAATCTGGACGATATGATTTTCTTGCGTGAAGTTTGGAAGGTAATGATGGCTATCGATGATCGGGCTGACGTGGATTGGGCGTCATTTATCTTCCAGAGGGTCCGCCAAAGTGTGCAGCAGTTCCCTCGTCTACACCTTCCTTATGGGATGCCCTTAAGTTGGTTGCTAGAACAGAGGTTTATAGATCTCTCTGTAGGGCCTTCAAATCTTCGGGGGATAGATTTTTATCCCTTTGTACCTTTTTCACCTTTTGATTAAATCTGCTGATGTAGATCTGTCTTGATGTTGTATATATAGAACAATATATTTTTGCAATCATCATTTCGATATATGCTCTGTTAGTCGATTGCGTGATGACTGTGTGAACATCCTAGCAGCGTGAAGGTTGATAGCAGAATGTACTTTAACCAGTAGAGATGCTAACTCCAGTATAAAGTCCATATTAGCATAGATTGTAATTCAGCAGCAGATATTCTTGTTGCTAGTATAATCCGCAAGTTTCTACCAAGGACTCTGTCTTGGGCTGATTTCGCAAATCTAGCATAGATGTTAGTTGCTAGTGGTACACTTCATTAGCAGTGCTCTGAATTCCTAGCAGATAGGTGAGTTCATAGCAGATGCCTTTTCTTTAGCAGCGTGTCCATCTTTAGCAAAGATTGTCTTTGATAGTGGATGTCTGGATTCTAGCATAGTTTCTATATCTAGCAGAGTTTGGGTTAGCTAGCAGATGTCTATACTCTAGCAGAATTTTGTTTTCCAGCAGAACTTGGGTTTGCTAGCAGATGTCTGTTCGCTAGCGGAGTTTAATCCTCTGCTGATACGACGACCCTTGACTGCAATTTCCAAGACGTATTTTGACTATGCTGACGTGTCGTCTTTCCATTCGGTCAGACGAAAAGCGTTAAGATTTTCCCATTATAAATACCCTGTAAAGAGTATCAATGAAGATGGAACATCTTTCCTCATTATTTCAAGAATTCCAAGAACCAAGATGGATTCTCCAGGGCAATCTCTAGAATTGCGCCGAAACCAGATTCTTCACGAGGCTGGTTTGAATTCTTTATACGATAATACTCCAAGGGTTGTAGAAATGATTATGTTGAGGTTAAATCGGAGTGGATTAACCCAATTCGTCACTACTACTCCAAGGCGTTTTCAAGGCGACATGCTTCGAGAATTCATGGAGAGTTGTTCTTTGGAGGAAGATGGCATATATGGTTTCTTCCATGGGAAACTCATCTATTGGTCACCGGAAGTCTTTTCTCGTCAATTCGGTCTTCCGAGAGGCCCTGGGTCGGTCTTCAATTGTCGTGTGACGGACATTGCCCCTAAGTGGTCGGCGTGGCAGAAATGGAGACGTTGTCCTTCGTCGGAGTTTTCTTTGTCGGTCTCTGCGTACGATCTGCGCACTCCGTATTGGGTGCTCTACCGTGTGGCCAACAATATGCTGATGGGAGAGTGTATTGATGATACTTTCTTCTCGAAGGAGACTTGGCAACTCATGATGGCGATCGATGATGGAGCCAAAGTAGACTGGGCTGGTTATATCTACAACAGCGTTCGAGATTGTATCGAGTATTATCCTGCCGTGCCTCTTCTCAACGGAATGCAACTTAGTTGGCTGCTAGAGCAAAGTTTTCCTCATTTGGCTGAAGGACCAACTAATCTTGTGACTGAGGACTTCTTTCCGTTTAGACCTTCTTCCTTCTAGAATCTTGAATGTAGTATTTTCTTCGAATCTCCCCTGTTTTTGTAATATCATCTTGTTGATAAATAAAAAATGTATTGAGTTTCACTCCTTTTGACGTATCTGCTATGCTAGCATGTGTATCGCAACATCTGAAGTCGTGTCATAAATAATCTTTTTCACGCATAATCTCCAAGTGATATTATTTAAGATGGTAGATGTCTGTCTGGATCAAAAGATATGTGCAATCCTTTGATATACTTTTTAAGCATTCGTGGAATAGAGCGTCAGTAAATCCATAAAGAAGGATTTGCCGAATGTAGTTTTATTATAACAGGTGGCACTTCCCCCTTTGTCGAGGCTCTTCGACATCTGCTCTTCTGGATTTGAATTTATTCGAAAAGACGTTTTGGATGAGTATTCGCCCTTTGAATAGTGTCTTGACCTGGCTATAAGTGGTAGCGCACTTATCATCCTAAACTTCATCTCTCAACTATCCTTCTTGAACTTCATCTTCTCTTCTTCCTTGAATATCTCGCTGTCTGTCTCTGTTTGCTCCAAAAAAAATGTATAACATAACGAGAGCTCCTAGTAATCTGATGATCACACGCAACCAGGTTCTCCATGAATCAGGGTTGTACTTCGAATATGGCAGTAACTGCCGTGTTCCCAACTTCGTGATGGGTGCTCTTCATGAGAGTTCTCTAACTCAATTCATGATAACTATGCCGTCAAAGTTTCAGAAGGAGGCTCTTCAAACCTTTATCTTTAGAGGTAGAGCTGAGGATAATGCTATTTGGAGTTGCTATGACAATGAAGTAGTCTGCTGGACTCCCGATTTGTTTTCTCAGAGGTTCGGTCTTCCACGAGGTCCAGTACGAGTCATGGACGTGTTCCACCATCTTACTGCTCCAGAAGTCCGTTACTGGAATGAATGGAGGCAATCTGCTGAATACGAGTTTTCACCTTCACCTTCATGTCTGCATCTGAAGGAGGAATATAGGGTCATCTTTGACATTGTGAGCAATGTCACCTTTGGCGTCCCTGCTGAGAACTATGTGATGAATCAGCGGATCTGGAGACCCATGATGGCTATTGACGCTGAAAGGAAGGATGTTGACTGGGCTGGATTCTTCTTCGATGGAGTGAAGAAATGCATCGAACTTTGGGCTCAGATTCCTCTACCAACTGGCATGCAGCTAAGTTGGTTGCTTGAGCAGTCCTTTCCGCATCTAGTCTCCGAAGGACTTCCTTTGATGGGTTTTGATTACTATACCTTGAGAGCTCATTTCCCAAATTGTGGTTGAGAAATGCTCTATATTCTCCTTCTTTGTAATCTTCATGAAAACTTCTTGTTAGTCTTTCAGCAGAAAGGATGATGTAGCAGTCCTTTCTTTGTATTTGTCATTTTTGTAATTCAGAATCGATAATGAATATTTGCCTTTAAGAAATATTCGCATAAATAGAATGAGAGCTTGGACTCATTCATCCTCTTCAGCATCAAATTTTCTTGAAATTACATTTAATTCTGAACTTGATAAGCTCCAGATAAATGATGAGATGAAATAGTGTGACTAATCATAGAGAGTCACTATTCCTGAAGAAGTTATAATGATTCTCGAGCCATGCACTGGATTAGACATGAGGCTTCCTATCGTCACAGCGTTTGGAATTTCGAGGTGACGATTGAGTGTCCAACGTAGTGAATCATTACGTTGAATCATAACGTTCCTGTTCTCAATGGATCAGACCGTCATTAATGTGGTGGTTGCCATTCATCTATAAGTAGACGTTCCAGACTCTTCTTACTTCATCTCTAACATCCTTTCCATAACCCCTTAGAACATGTCTTCTCCTTCGTCAAGCATGTTACACCAAGAATCCCCTGCTTCGTCTAACTCTGGTCCGAGTTCCCCAGATTCTCCCGTGTATCACTTGACCATTACCCGTAATCCAATCTTCTGTGAGAAGAACCTTCGTCGCTGCTATGCGAGTGATCCTCGGGTTCCAAACGTGGTGATGCAGAAATTGATCTCCTCTGGTATTGATACATATGTTACGATTACCCCACATCATTTCCATCGTGAGGCTCTTCAGAGATTCTTTAGTCAAGTGCAAGTGGAGAGTGACACCATCTTCGGTTCTTTGAATGATCGTTTGGTGAAGTGGACCGTTGATTCCTTTGCTCGAGACTTCAACTTGCCCAAAGGTGATAGTTCTATCTACAGCTATCGTTCTCGTGATGTGGCGCCAGAGTTCTCTTACTGGAAGCGTTGGAAGAGAGGGCATTGGGGCGAGTTCTCCACCACGGTGTCGCCACTAAGTCTTCGTCCCGAGTACGGTATTTTGTATGACATCTGTAACGGGATGGTGAATGGAATGTATGCTGATGAGGAGCTGTCTCTCACCAAAGGTGTCTGGCAGGCAATGATGGTAGTCGACGATGGATGGCTCCATGCCAACTGGGCAAAGCTCGTTTTTGACCAGGTGAAGGAGGTTGTCAACGTCTGGTCTAGCGCTTGGTTGTCAAACGGAATGCAGCTTAGCTGGCTGCTGGAGCAAACTGTCCCTGATCTTGCTGTCGGCCCATCGACCCTTCGTCCATCCGACTTCTTTCCAAGAGATCCTCGTACCATGTGATGTCTGTAATTGTAAAACTGAAAATACTCTGTTTTGTTGTTTTTTTTTTATGTACGTACCCCTCTCTTCGCAGTTTGTATCCGCTCTTTCTCTCCCCTTTTGATCTTGAAAGGTGTAAGATGATCGTTCTTCCATCATGTGCTATTAATGAAGAGTTATCTTCTTATTGTCTGCATCTTCTGGATACATAATTGAGTATCAATTGCATAGCTCACAGAAATCCGTAGTAGTGATCAAGATTGTTAACATCTTCTGCAGAATAACTATAAGTGCTCTGCTGAATAATGAGCATCTTTATAATTCAAATATTAGGTCTTCAAGAAATCCAGAAAGAATGAAAACTATATTTCATTCATCCATAGTCTCGTCTAATTCCATGAGTCCCAATTTAATGCATAACTCCTTAAATCGTGACTCCGGAAGCGGTTTTGTGAATATATCTGCAATTTGATCTTCAGTGCATATATATTGAACATCTATGTCCTTCTTCTCCTGATGATCTCTGATGAAGTGGTGACGAATATCAATGTGTTTCGTTTTGGAGTGATGAACGGGATTCTTTGTAATACACATTGCACTGTTGTTATCACAGTAGATTGGCACGCATTCTGGAGTAATGCCATAGTCCTCCAATTGTTGTTTGATCCAGATAATCTGTGAACAACAACTAGCAGCTGCCACATATTCTGCTTCGGTGGTCGAAGTAGCAACGAAATGCTGTTTCTTACTAAACCAGCTTATAAGCTTGTGTCCCAGAAATTGACACGTGCCACTGGTGCTCTTCCTATCAATCTTGCATCCTCCGAAGTCTGAGTCTGAGTATCCACTGAGAGAAAGGCTGTCGGCTCTAGGATACCAGATTCCTAGTCCTTCTGTGCACTTCAAGTAGCGAACAATCCTCTTAGCGGTGTCGAAGTGTGACTTCTTAGGATTAGCTTGATATCTTGCGCATAGTCCTACTGCATAGGATATGTCGGGTCTGCTAGCAGTGAGGTATAGCAGAGATCCTATGATTCCGCGATACAGAGTAGGATTTACATCTTCTCCTTCCTTTTCAAGAGCAGCAATACAGGTTGTGCTTATAGGAATTCGTAGGCTCTTAGTCTTTTCTGGACAATATTTTGCAATAAGATCACGAGTATACTTCTTCTGGTGGATGAAGATCCCTTCTCTGGATTGTTGAACTTGTAATCCAAGGAAATAAGACATCTTTCCCATCATGCTCATTTGAAAGTTGCTGGTCATGAGATCGGAGAATTTATCGCATAAATCTTGATTCTTCGATCCAAAGATTATGTCGTCGACATATATTTGAACTAGCAGAATGCTATCTCCATCTTTGATGCAAAAGAGAGTTTGATCTATCCTCCCTTTCTGAAATCCATTAGATAGCAGGAACTTTGATAATGTTCCATACCATGCTCTTGGTGCTTGCTTCAGACCGTATAGTGCTTTCTTGAGTCTGTAGACTTGATTACCATGTTCAAATCCTGGTGGTTGTTCGACGTAAACTTCCTCCTTGAGCTCGCCATTGAGAAAAGTACTCTTTACATCCATTTGCATCACATCGAATTCGTGATACGCAGCATATGCTAAAAATAAGCAATTCGCTTATTTTTAGCATATGCTGCGTATCACGAATTCGATGTGATGCAGCATATGCTAAAAATAAGCGAATTGCTTCCAGTCTTGCTACCGGAGCAAACGTCTCATCATAGTTAATGCCTTCGCATTGTCTATATCCTTTGGCTACGAGTCTTGCTTTATTTCTTACAACTGTGCCGGATTCATCCTTCTTATTTTTGAATACCCATTTAGTGCCTATTACACTCTGATGCTCTGGCCTGTCTACTAGCTCCCACACATTGTTTCTTGTGAATTCTGCAAGCTCCTCTTGCATAGCATTCACCCAATCGGAATCTAGCAGAGCTTCTTCGACTTTCTTGGGCTCTTCACTGGAAATGTAGCATGCTAACATTGCATTAGCATTTCCTCGCCTTGTTAATAAAGGATCATTGATGTTCCCAAGAATTCCATCTGGAGGATGAGCGCGTAACCACGTAGGCCTGTTTTGATTTTTAGCATTTGGTACTTCTTCTTGATTGTCATCTGCTGAGGCATTCTCTTCATCATCTGTCTGGTGCTCAGCATTAGGAATGTTGGCGTTTCCACCAGCACTTTCTGGATCTTCTACTGGAAATTCATCAGTGTGTGCTTCCGCATTCAGATGCTCTGTAGCAGCTTGATCTGCCACTTCTTCCAAGGGAACAACAACTTCGGCATTGACTGCAACTTTATCAGCATCGGTTTTAGCATCACTTTCTAGATTTGGAGTTCCTTCGTCGTCTTCATCATTCATCACTTCTAGGATAGTTGGTTCGTTTAAGATATGTGTTGATTTGGCCTCATCATGATCATTAGCATCACTGGCCTTGTCAGCAGTTTGATCTCCTGCTGAGTGCGTCGCGTTTGGATTGCATTCAGTCATAGACTTAGTCGGATCAATACTTGCATTCTCGAAAGAATTTAGGAATGTATGATCATTGACATCATCAGTCTCATGAATGCTAATCTTTTCTTCTTTATATTCACTGCGCACTAAAGTAGACTCATCAAAAATAACATTGCATGTTATTTCCACAATCCCAGTAACCTTATTTAATACCCTGTAACCTTTATGAGTGGGGTGTCCATATCCAAGAAGTGCACCCTCATCAGATTTAGGTGAGAAGGTATTAAGTTTGGTTTTGCCGTTATTGTGAATATAACATGTGGAACCAAAAGCACGTAGATGAGTTATAGAAGGCTTACGACCGTGATATATTTCATAAGGAGTTTTGTTGAATCTGCTCGTGATAGCACTCCTGTTCTGTGTGTAGCAGGCCGTCATGACTGCTTCACCCCAATACTTGGCAGGAAGTTTCGAGTCTGCTAGCATTGAGCGAACAACCTCTTTCAGTGATCGATTCCTTCTTTCTGCTAAACCATTCTGTTGAGGAGTTCGTGCCGTGGATTTTTCATGTGATATTCCAGCTTCAGCGCAGAAATCCATCAGCACTCCGTTACAGAATTTTGTTCCATTGTCAGATCGAATTCTCTTTACAGTGACTTCTTTACTGATTTGTTCTTTGAGAATCAACTCCGGAAGGATAAGCTTAACTTCATCCTTCGTCTTTAGTAGGCGTACCCATGTGTACCTGGAGAAGTCATCAACTACCACTAGTGTATATAGACGTTTACTTACAGTGGGTGGCGTGACTGGGCCAAATAAATCCATGTGAAGCAATTCCAGAATCCTTTGAGATGTCCCCTTTTCAGGATTTGTCTTGAAGGATGACTTAGGTTGCTTTCCTTGTTGGCATGACTTGCATATTCCTTCTTTGCGGAAGGTGCTATTTGGTAGACCTACAACAAGCTTATGTTTGGCAAGATAGTTAATGGTTTTGAAGTTTAAGTGATTGAACCTTTTATGCCATAGCCATGTTGTTTCCTCCTTATTGAGAGCTAGAAAACATGAATGTTGTAGACCACTTCGCCAATCGACAATATATAATCCACCCTTGCGGATCCCTCGTAGCTTTATTTCTCCTGAAATAGCATCAGCAATAGTACAGCCAGTATTTTTAAATGATACAATATACCCATTTTCACATAGTTGACTTATGCTGAGCAAGTTGTGCTTTAGGTTGGAGACTAGCGCTACGTTGACGATTCTCAAGCCATTCCTTTCAATGCAACCTCGTCCAACAACTTCTCCTTCACTGTTGTCTCCGAACTTGACTCTTTGACCGTTGAATAATCTTCTTATGTCTGAAAATAGTTCTTCATTTCCGGTCATATGAGCAGAGCAATCGCTGTCCAGGACCCATTCATTGGATATGCATGTTTCCGTAGCTATGGAGTCCTGTTCCTGCAAGTAAATCAAACAAATTTAGGTACCCATTTAGCGTCGGGTCCTGCAGGATTAGCATGAAGCATTGTTCCTTTCGGAACCCACATCTTAGTGATTTTCAAGACTTTTGTCTTGGTTTCACTATTCACCATTCTCTTGACTTTTGGCATAACATTTCTGTTTCTAGGTAAATGAGTGAATTTATCTGTCCTTGCCTTTGAAGAATAATGTGGAATGGGCTCAGGCTTTGCATAGATATTCCTTCTATGCAGTATATTCTGCGGGTAGTTGGGTCTCACAGCGTTGTACTGTGTAGGCCTTCTCTGATGAAAATTAGGATGTACTATCCTTGCGTTGGAATTGAAACGCTCAGTACTCCTGGAGTTGGTTGAGTAAGTTTTAGTGTGTGCTCTTGAGTTTCTCTGCTGATGTCTATCAAATACTTGCCTATTATTCATCTTTTGGATCTTCTGCTGAGGCTTAGAGTTGCGTTCAGCATTTGTCTTTAGGATCCTCTGCTGAGGTCCATTGGTTAAAGGCTTAGCATACTCTGTCCTCTGCTGGGATCTAGCAGATGAATTATTGGCTTTCTTTGATGCAGAACTCTGCTGAGCTTCAATGAACCTACTCTGCTGAGGTTTATCCTTGGTTCTGACAGACAAGGTTTCAGCAGACATTACTCCTTTACCTTTTTCATTAGAGCTATACCCCGCAGTTTTAAACAAAATTGGATTTTGCATAAAAGAATTACCATTGGATTTTGACATTCTTTTTGATGATTCGCATCCAAGTCCTGACTTATCAGAGTGATGTCTTTGACTACTTACAAGAGCATTGAGAGCAGCTCTGCTGGATGTATACATGCAAATGCAATCCTCTTTTGGTTTGTTTTTCAGTGTTTGATTTTCCTTTTCTAATGTTTGAAATCTTTCTGATAACTGTGAGAAATCTTCTTTTAATTTGAGAAGTTCTTCTCTATCTAACCTTAGTCTTCCGACTTCCTCGGTTAAACTTGTAATGTGAAGTTTTAATGAAGCATTTTCTCCCACAATCTCATTTTTGATTTCATACATTTTTGCAAATTCTAATGAAAGTTCCACTAGATAATCTTGTTCGGAATCGAAATGTGATTCCTCCGATTTGTCTATAATTTGATTGCTAGATGAGTTAGTGGACAATACCTCTGCTTCCTCAGCAGCTAGAGCTGATTCATTGGTTTCTTCAGCATCGTAGTTGGCATTTGCAGACTGATCTTCAGAGATATTTGCCATTAGTACAAACAAGGCTTCTTCGTTATCATCCTCTTCTGATGAGCAGTAGAGTTCTTCTTCATCAGCAATATCTGTCCTGGTTAGCAGTGCCTTGGTTACTGCTTTGGCAGCACGTCTTTCAAATCGTTGCTTCAGGCGATCACGTTCTTCTTTGCTGACCTTCGGACAATCATGCTTCAAGTGATCTGGAGAACCACATTCAAAGCAAGTTCTAATTTTTCGCTCCACAGAGCGGTTAGAAGTTGATGATGTAATTTCTTTTACTTCCTTTTCGGCCTTTGCTTCATTTAGCATTCTCTGCATTTTCTTCATCTGCTCTTCCAGTTCATTGATCTTTAGATCAATTGCTGGTGTACCTGCACTAGAAGTTCCTTCTTTCGAGGGCGATGCTGGAGTGGTTCTTTCAGGTTTATAGTAAGGTCTTTTCAGCTTGAATTTGTTATAGTCCTTCTTAGCGAAATATGCTAAGTCCTCAGAGTTTCCAGCGTAGGTGGAAGCGGCTTGTGCTACAGCTGTTTTATTTTTCTTTGACTGCTGTATTATAAATTCATGAGCTTTGAGTTGAGCAAATACCTCAGATGTAGTCAATTTATTGAGGTCTTTCTCACTCATGCTTGTTACTTTTGCGAACCAGTCATCTCTTGGATAGAGTTTGGAGATGATTTTATTGTTCATTTCTCCATTGTCATACTTCTTTCCAAGGCTTCTTAGTTCTCCGATTATTGTGTTGAAGCGTTCCTCCATGTTTTGAATAGTTTCTCCTGCACGCATAGAAAAAGATTCGTACTTATCTACAGCTACCTGCAGTTTGTTGCGTCTCATTTGATCCATTTCCTGAGAGGATTCGCACACGTAGTCCCACATTTCTTTGGCAGTTTCCATGTCAAGCGCCTTTTCTTTCATCAATTTTGGAAGAGAGTCAAGAATGAGTTTCTTTGCCACATGCTCTAGTTGGGCTCTCTTCTTGTCTTCACTGGTGTACTCGTCAAATGATTTAGGAACCATTTCAGGTCTTGGGGGTCTTGGTTCTCCTCCAGCAGCATCTTCAGCACGTCCTTGTCCTATAAAGGTGTTAACCTTCATAATCTGGATAGGACCTCTTAACAGTATGTCAGCCATCTCAGGGTGTATGCTCTGAAGTTGTATGAGGGCCATCTTCTTCCAGGATGAGAAGTTCTCTCTATCATATTCTCCAAGGGAGTGGTTCATCATTTTGTATATTCTTTGAGTGATTTCCTGAGCTGAGAAAAATGTATAAAAGTGCAAGGAAAGCGATAGATCTGGTCTTAAAGCGACTCAGAAGCAGTCGGTTTTTCAACCTCCTGCTCTGATACCACTTGTTGGTCCCGAAATATCAGAGTCGTCGTGTTTTAAAGTTCAACA
>JAPKLW010006850.1:0-16389 GCA_026898455.1 Plectranthus barbatus
CTAGATAATCCTAAGATGTGATCAACAAATCAAGATTATGAATAAGCGCAGATTTCACAAACTACGAAGGGAAAGGGAAAATAATTCAATTAATCAAACATGTATACATTGATAATTCGAAACCCTAGAATCTGAGGAAGAGATTAGTTACACATATTCAGAGTAATATTCATCATAGAAAAATAAAACCTGATTTGCATAAAAACTTGGATTGGAATGTCTTCCCTTAAAACTATGTCTTCAAACATAATCTAAAAACTCTTGGAATCTCTAAAATCTGAAATCTGGAATGAGGAATGATTGGGAATTCTGAAAAATCGAATTTACAAAGTTATATATAGAGGTGGAGGTGTATCAAATCAAATCTAGGGCTAAAGATATGAAAAAACTCGAATTCAGCCAATTTCCCGCGCCAGAAGGTCCACGTCGATTGATGCGGCATCCCCGTCGATCAACGTGGCTTCCAAATCACCGTCGATCGATGCTGATTGGCGTCTGTCGACGCAGCTTCTCGCCCCTTCTGCGCGGTCTCACGGTTTTGGCCATAACTTCCTCTTCCGAACTCCGATTGACCCGATTCTAGTTGCGTTGGAGAGCTAACTCAAAGCATCATCCATTGTCATGTGCCAATAGCCCGAATTCCTCTTGTGGAAGAACTCTGCACTGCTACTCTTACACGTCATTGCTTTCGGAACGGTTTTCTCGTGGGTTTAGGCCTAAAAACCTGCATAAACATCAAAATACACCTAAAACCATCTAATATTGATTCATGCATAAAATATATATATAAACTCAATAAAACTACATAAAATAGTATAAATATAATATAGATAAGTGAGTGAAATAATGAGCTTATCACCAGCAAAGAAAGCAGACCAAAGCATTATTCAGATTCAACCCGGAGAAGGCCACTTCAGAAAGGATCCTAGAGCTATTATATATGGATCTATTTGGCCCAGTCACTCCACCCATTATAAGTAAAAAGGTTTATACACTTGTGGTTGTTGATGACTACTCCAGGTACACGTGGGTTCGATTGCTAAAGACCAAAGATGAGGTGAAACTCATTCTACCTGAGTTGATCCTGAAGGAGCAGAATGGCAAAGAGGTTACCTTTAAGAGGATTCATTCTGATAATGAAACAGAGTTTTGCAACAAAATTTTGATGGATTTTTGTGCCGAAGCTGGTATCGCGCATGAGAGATCCACTGCAAGGACTCCCCAGTAGAATGGTCTAGCAGAGAGAAGGAATCGAACGTTGAAGGAAGCAGTGAGGTCTATGCTAGCCGATTCTGAGTTGTCTGCTAAGTATTGGGGCGAAGGAGTCATGACAGCCTGCTATACTCAGAATAGAAGCGCTATCACTGGCAGATTCAATAAGAATCCTTATGAAGTGTACAACGGTCGTAAGCCTTCTATTACTCATCTTCGTGCTTTTGGTTCGACATGTTATATTCATAACAATGGGAAGTCAAATCTTAATAATTTCTCGCCTAAGTCTGATGAAGATGTGTTCCTTGGATATGGTCACCCTTCTCACAAAGGCTATAGAGTATTAAACAAGACGACCAGAGTGGTGGAAATTACATGCAATGTTATTTTTGATGAGTCTATCTTACTGCGCAGAGTTATAAGAGAGAAAGTGGTTAGTAATCATGAGACTAATGATGTCCATGGTCAATCGATTTTGAATTCTTTCGAAAATATGCGTATTGACCCGACTAAGTCTATGAGTGATTACAATCCAACCCAAACGCACTCAGTAAGTGACCAGACTGCTGATCGGGCCGATGATGCTAACGATCATGCTGAGGCCACCAATTTGATTTATCTCAATGATAATTTGGATATCTTGGGATCGCTTAATGAAGACGACGAGAAGATCCCAGATCCAGCAAGAGGTGCAGAAGATGGTGTAGGCGTTGCTGATGATGTTGTCAAAGCCGTTGCTGAGCATTTGGAGAATACTGATGTTGGGAAATTATTTCCAAGTCTCCCTTAGGATCATATTGTAAAAGGTTTGTTGGATCAAACCTTATTAGATTGGTCGATCAATTGCTGAATTCTAGTATAGTCTAGCAACTCTTGTAATGTCCTGTATAATCTAAGTATTGAGTTGTAATAGATCAGAATGCTAGAATCATTTCTAGAAGATGAGGAAGATTGCTAAGGCATTAACAATCGTGTGCTACGAGGATGACTGCTATAGATAATAGCAGACTAGGATAGCCGCTAGCAATCAAGTGCTAAAGAGAATGATTGCTAAGGCTTTAGCAATCATATGCTAAAGGAAGAGACTGCAAGAAGGTATCTACTCAGCAATTGGAAGAAGATTAGCAGAATGCTTAAAGAACGAGCATTTGCTATTTGTCAAGTTGTAGAAAAATGCTGAAGGAGTCAGCATTTGCTAGCATATAGCAGATTGCTAAAAGAGATAGCAAACAGAAATCAAAGGAATCAAGTGCTAAACTTTGCTGAGGCGTCAGCAGTCCGATACTAGCAAAAGTAAATTGCTAGAAAAGGCTTAGCAATCAAAAGGCCTAGTAGATGGTTCTGAGGTTGCTTAGCAAGGCGAAATAGCTATCAACGAATGCTATACTCCCGTTCTGACAGAAGTACACACAAAGGACAAAGCTTTCCCGAAGTAGTTCGGAAAGTACTGTACGACGCCGAAAGCGACTGGAAAAGTCAAAACACTCTTGGATGAAGGAACCGATGTGTCTAATGGGTATGGAGATTCAAAGTTTGAATCTCCAAGTATAAAAGACAAGTCTAAAAGTGAGAGTCGACTACTGCTTCTATCACTACCGACATTCGCAAACATCCTAAGTGAGAGATTCCTTTGACAAAGCGAACAAGTGAAAAGTAGTCAGTTGAGAGCACGAGATAAAGAGTATTCAAAGCTCTCAACAACCAGGAGTGTCTTCCATTGAATATCTGACACTGCCTTTTAGAGATTCCTTGACTTCGGTTGAGAATCTTCAATCATTGGGATACCTTCCATCCTAGGAAGCATCCTACAGTCATTTTTGAAAGGGATTGACTCTGACGGGCATTAGCCTCAAACCAGACAAGTTCAGAAGCAAACTATAAAAGCTTCCCGACAGCGTAGGACAAGTTTCACGAAGGTTCAGCCCTTGACTTGGTCGTAGCTGTGGTCTGAGAAGAACGAAGTGACAGAGGATAGCTTTGCTGTGTCTGGTTCGAAAGTTCACCGCCTACCACAAGTGTTCGGCGATTCCTTGTATTTCGTATACTTTTTTAGTGGAATTATTAGCGCTTCGGCTAAGGAGTGGATGTAGATCTGTTTGGATCGAACCACTATAAATATTGTGTTTTTTACTGTTTTATTACTTACTGTCTTAAGTTGGATTTGAAACCTAGCAATCATACTGCTAGCTTGTACCTGTGAAGAAACTCTAATCATACCTTGAGCTTAAACAATCTTTAATAACGTAAGTGCAAGTGACGTTTCTGCTGCATTTCGTGTTTCTGTTTGAACATGACGACTCTGATAAATCCGGACCAACAATTGAGGATCAGGCTGCCGAAGTTCCAGTTGTTGAAGTCCTTGTTGCTGAAGTTCCAGATGTTGAGTTGCAAGTTGCTGAGATTCCTGATGCTGAGAATCAGGATGCTGAGATTCAGAATGTTGGACCCCCAGATATTGCTGAGGAAAATGTTGTAGCAGACAACAACCCAGCAAGCGAGGCCGGTGCTGAAATTCCAGAACCTAGCATTCCGAAGCTAAGATGGCTACTTGATCATCCTTTGGATGATGTCCTTGGTGACATCAATGATCCTATTTTGACGAGACAAGGCAATGCGATGCTAACGTTCTATATTTTGCACGAGGAGCCTACGAAGGTTGAAGATGCTCTACAATGTCCAGATTGGGTGAATGCTATGCAGGAAGAGCCAGCAGAGTTCACGCACAATCATGTTTGGGATCTAGTAAATAGACCAGAGCATCAGAGTGTTATTGGAACCAAGTGGGTGTTCAAGAACATGAAAGATGAGTCAGGGATGGTCATCCGCAACAAAGCTCGTCTAGTAGCAAAGGGCTACAGATAATGCGAAGGAATATTCTATGACGAGATGTTTGCTCCAGTAGCACGACTGGAAGCTATTCGTTTATTCCTGGCATATACTGCACATCATGAGTTTTCTGTGATGCAAATGGATGTGAAGAGTGCCTTTCTTAATGGTGAGCTCAAGGAGGAAGTTTATGTTGAGCAACCACCAAGCTTTGAGTAGGGAAACCAAGTTTATAGGCTAAGGAGAGCCTTATATGGCTTGAAGCAGGCACCAAGAGCATGGTATGGAACTTTGTCTAAGTTCTTGCTAGCTAATGGATTAAAGAAAGGAAAGATAGACCAGAATCTCCTTCGTATTAAGGACAAAGGAAGAATATTGCTCGTATAGATTTATGTCGATGACATTATTTTTGGATCGAAGAATCAAAGCTTGTGCGACAAGTTTTCGAAGCTCATGACAAGTAATTTCAAGATGAGTATGATGGGAAAGATGTCATACTTTCTCGGATTACAAGTCCAGCAGTCAAGTGAGGAGATATTTATTCATCAGAGGAAATACACTCGCGACCCGATTGCTAAGTATTGTTCGGAGAAGACAAAGAGTCTTAAAGATTCCAATAAGCACGATATATCGCTTGCTGTTGGTTTGTGTGCGAGATATCAAGCAAACCCCAAAAAGTCACACCTGGACACTGCTAAGAGGATTGTACGATATTGCAAATGCACCGAGGGTCTAGGAATTTGGTATCCAAGGTCAGATGGTCTAGCATTGAGTGGCTACTCAGATTCAGACTTTGGAGGGTGCAAGATTGATAGGAAGAGCACCAGCGGGACATGCCAATTCCTTGGACACAAGCTCATTAGCTGGTTTAGCAAGAAGCAGCACTCAGTGGCTACATCTACTACTGAAGCAGAGTATGTAGCAGCTGCTAGCTGTTGTACGCAAATCTTGTGGATTCGGCAGCAATTGCAAGATTATGATATTCCTCCTAAATGTGTGCCAATCTACTGCGACAACAATTGTACAATGTGCACAACAAAGAACCCAGTTCTTCATTCGAGGACGAAGCATATTGATATCCAACATCACTTCGTGAGAGATCATCAAGAGAAGAAGGATATCGACGTCCAATATATATGCACAGAAGAACAGATTGCAGATATCTTTACTAAACCGCTAGCTGAGGCCATATTTAAATAATTATGCATCAAGTTAGGCCTTATGGAGATAGACGATGCTATGGATGAATGAGTTGTTATTCTCATTCTTTCTGGATTTCTTGAAGCTCTGAAGGAGATGGAGAAACGTATCCAAGATTACATCGGTAGACTGCTAGATCTTGATGCTAAGTCAAGATTGCTGAGCAGATAGCAGAGAAATGCTAAGTCCAAGCTCTTAGCATTCCCGAAAGTGTTTGATATTGGGAATATTCATTGAAGGTTGCTAGAGGATTTGGCTGCTGAGTTCGAACCCTCAGAAGGCTATACCTGTATGAATTGAGTGTTGAGTCCGAGCTCTCAGCAGACTCATATGCATGCTAGGGATTTCCTACAATAGCAGACTGCTAAGTCCCAACCCGTAGCAGTCTCCACCATGCAAAGGAAGTCAAACGCGGGATGAATTTGAATTTTATATGGGACGTGCATTTATTGCATACAGACGGCGTTGACGAACCAGGGCTTGACACGTCATCGGTACTCGAGTTCGTAGCCGTCGATTGCATCTGAAGAGGCTTACCCCAACCGTCAAATCTTTTCCCGTAAGGTATATACGCTTCAATTAATCGAATTTCTTCACTTTACAAAAATTCAAATCCCTATGCCTTCAAACCTTTAAGCTCTCTAAAAATTCCCAGAATCTATCTCAAAATTTCTTAAATTCTGCTACAATGGCTGCTAACCCTGAATCCCCCACCCAATCTCATCACTCAGGCTCCGAACCATCTGTTCATACCGCCTCATCGGATTCATCTACTGAATCTTGTATTCCTATCCAATCCCTTACTTCCACTATGACTCTCCATGAGAGGTGGGCACCTTAATGCACTGGTGTCGTCAAGAAGGAGGACGTGGAAGACGACGTTCCATATGGTCAGTTGGTGATGCTTGTCAAGACCAAGGCGCAGTCCAATCTTTCCAACCAGCAGAGACGCACGACGCAGATTATGAAGGACCAGATTTTGTACACCCCTCTCGCCGCTTCGCAATTTCTAGAGTGGCTCATGGAAGTTCTTAACAAAGCTGGAGTTCTTGGGTATTTGTCAGCAGAGCTATCGTGGTTCCACCCACATATGGTGTCTGAGTTTTATGCTAGGGTAGTAGTGGAAGACCCCTCTGAAAAGTCTTTTAAGACTTTGGTATTTGGTACGATATTGGAGGTGGATGCAGATATTCTTGCTGCAAAGTTTGGGCTTCCCAAAGATGGTGACCGTATTACTACGTATAAGCTACACGATCAGGCTGAGATGGAGAGGCGATGGAAGTTGTGGAAGAAGCCGGAGTTAGTGAAAGACAACAAAGGGTAGCCGATCACTTTCAGAGTCGCGCACCCTATCAACCAATTTAGGGGGGAATACAAGCTCTTGACTGAGCTAGTGATCAAAATGTTCCAGTGTGATGCTGGTTCATACTCTCAAATGTCTGCTCATAGGTATTCCGTGATGATGGCTCTGGTGGACAAGGTTAAAGGAAATTGGGCAGAATTCTTTTATGGGAGGTGGCTGGAGCATGTAAAAAAGAATGTGACTGTAAAGAGGGATGGCACATTCTCATCGAATGTGAACTTTGGCTTAAAAATAAGTGAGTTCATCGAGATGTTTTTTCATAAGAAAAGGCTAGATGCAGGGGAGAGGTTGCTTCCGACGGACTTCATTTCGTAGACGAGGAAGGCAACTGCTCATCCCGACGCTAGCCGTCCGAGAATTCTGAAGGGCACGATGAACGTGGACACCACAATTCCTACATCTTCAGAGCATCCTCACCCTGCTGAGCTCGCATTCCAGCAGTTGGAGCACGCCATTGCTATGACTCCGGAGGAGATAGCTGCTGCTCGGAAAGAAGAAGAGATAGAGAAATGCTTCGAGGAGCTCGAAGAGATTGAGAAGCTTGAGCTAGGAGGAGATGTTCCTGTGCCCACTGCTCAACTGGATCCTCTCGCTGCTACCATTCCTAAGAGGCCCCGAATAGAAATCTCTACGCCTGAGAAGAGCTAGGAGGCAGATTTAGAAGCCACTGGATCTGATCTCTAAGGAAGTCCCCACTCCTGTTGAGCCTGCAAAGGAAGAGAAGAAGAGGACCAGGAGGAGGTTGGTGAAGACATCGGAGCAAAAAGAAGATGCATAGGAGACCCATGAGAAGGAGGCTGAGACTCTGGAAGCAGAGGCACGGAAGAAGGCTAGTCCTTTGTCATCCAAGCCTCTGTCTCAAAGATTAAAAGGAATAAAAGAAATGAAGAGGCAGAGGCAGGCAGAACGAAGAGTGTGATCACTGTAATTTCTACAGATTAATTATAGAAATAGTGGCAAATAAATTTGTAAACCCTAAGGTTATCGATCCAGGGGAATGCAGCAACGAAGAATCCTAAATACTAAATCAGACGTTCTTGAAAACACTGGTTAGGAAAAGCATTTAAAAAGTTTTGGTTGTTTTGAAAATTGTAATACTTGCTAATGAAAATTAAACAGGAAATTTAAAAAGCTTTTAGATTCAAATAAGAGAAGCACCGATTCCAGGGATATCTACCTATCAAGTATGACATGTATAAATGAATCGATTAATTCCCAATTTTAATTCCTCTTCGTAGTGAAACATCAGAAAAGTATTATGAACTTCTTTGTTGGACAATTCGTAAAGTAGATTAATTAATTACCTATCTCCGCTCGGTCTCAAGATAAATTAACTAACTCCAAAGATCTACAGATTTATTCCTACAATCAATCTCCTTCAGTTACGACAAGAAATCAGATTATATTGTGAAAATCTTTTTCGATTGAAAACTATCACAGTTACGTCTTAAGTAATCAACTAGATAATCCTAAGATGTGGCCAACAAATCAAGATTATGAATAAGCGCAGATTTCACAAACTACGAAGGGAAAGGGAAAATAATTCAATCAATCAAAACATGTATACATTGATAATTCGAAACCCTAGAATCCGAGGAAGAGATTAGTTACACATATTCAGAGGAATATTCATCATAGAAAAATACAACCTGAATTGCATAGAAACTTGTATCCGGAAATCTTCCCGCAGGAACTTGTCTTCAAACATAAAACTCTAAAAATTCTTCAATACTAAATCTTGTAATTGCTCTAAGTCTCTTCTCTCTTTTAAAAAACTATTTATACATGAGTATTTATATAGGTGAAAGATGTATCTAGCAGTATCTAGGGTTAGATATGCACTAATCTCCAAATCAGATCCGGATTAGGTTTCCCGCATGCGCGTCGATCAGGGCTGTTTGGCGTCGATCTTTGGGCCTGGAACCTCTTCGTCGATTGACGCGTATTGGCAGCGATCGATGCGGCCTTTGCTTCCGTCGATCTTCCTTTTCCCCTCATCGAGCACTGTGCCTTCTTTGCCTCGTCTGCGCGGTCTCACGGTTTTGGCCATAACTTCCTCTTCCGAACTCCGATTGACCCGATTCCAGTTGCGTTGGAGAGCTAAATCAAAGCATCATCCATTGCCATGCACCAATAACTCGAATTCCTCTTGTAGAAGAACTCTTCATTGCTACTCTTACACGTCACTGCTTCCGGAACGGTTTTCTCGTGAGTTTAGGACTAAAAACCTGCATAAACATCAAAACACACCTAAAACCACCTAATATTGACTCATGCATAAAATATATATATAAACTCAATAAATCTACATAAAATAGTAGGAAAATAATATAGATAAGTGAGTGAAATAATGAGCTTATCAGAGTGCAATAGCAGAAAAAGTTTAAGAAGAATATGGAGCGAATGATGTTCGAGGTTCGAGATCGAAATATCGAGCAAGCTAAGAGGGCTACCGATGAACGTGCCGAGGCAAAGAGGGCTGCTCAATTGTTGGAGCAGCCGGCACGGGAGGCTTCCCAGCAAGGAATCGAAGCTGAAAAGAAGAAGAAGGGAAGAGCTAAGGAAGGTGGAATGATCACTATCACCATTCCTAAAGTTGATGCAAGTGGAACCACTATGCTAGAAGAAGAAGCAATGTCCAACAAAGAGCTTGATCAACTCTTGCAGTCTGGAGCTTTTAATGTGTCGGAGCAAACCAAAGGGAAAAGTGTTCAATTCCGTGAACCAAATGAGGAGCCAAGCAGCAGTAGCTCTGATGAGGAGATGCCGCCCAGAGATAAGGAAGCTGGTCCATCCGGAGCAGGACAGGAAGCTGAGGGTGAGGCTGAGACTGCTGAGGAATCGCACGTTGAGCAGACTTCTAAAGTTGCTGAAAGACAAGGTGCTGAGCAAGTTACTAGCACCTCCTACAGGAATGAAAGCACACAAGGAGAGGAGAAGGTCCGCGAAGAGACTCCAGCAGGATATGATGTTGCCTATTCTGAATCTGATTCCGAAGGTGAGTCTGAGGACGTATACGACACACGCTTCCTTAAGAAGATTAAGAGAGGCACAGACAATTAGCTACGAGTACCCTTTGACAGTCTTCTAGGGCCCCAATTCAAGTTAAGAAGGATTGCTCAGTGGTGTGCTCCTGTTCATATCAAGGAGGAGATGAGTGGAGATCTACTTTTGATGTTGTCTAAGATCGAAGAATTCATTTCGGCAGAAGTTGAAAGAGACTTAGCCAATGTCATCTATGGTGAGATCGATGAGATGACAGAGCAAGGGAAAGTTTTAGGCGAGGAGCTGAGGAGATGGAAATTCATTGACTATGTTACGCATCAGCTGTGTTTTGAGGAAAGGATGCTGGTCACCACTGCTCTAGGCTTAAATTTTTGGAGGAAGTAAGAGCTATGGGCGAACGATTAGGTTGACCAAGTAGTCGGATCCAAGCAGTGCTCAGACAAGCAGGTCATTGCTAGGCTGCAGGCGATCCGTGCTTACAGACTGTTCTCTAGTTCCAAATCATTGCCGCCATCCTCTTTTGCCCTGAAGGTTACTCAGGCGCCCGGATTGAGCTTTCAAAGCGCCAGGCTAGAGCGGCTGTTGAGTATCGTCATCACCAAGCAGAGTATGAGGCCCTCAAGAAGGAAAGGATGGAAGCCCGAAAGGCCGCAATGATTGCTGAGTAAGAGGCTGCTGAGTTAAATGATCAAGACATAATGCTTGTAAAATTTTTGGGCCTGGACATTCTTAGCATCATAGAAGCTGCCCAAGCTGAGGAAGCTCAGGAGGCTGAAACTGCTCAGATCTTAGATGCTACTCAGCGGATATTGAATGAGGAAGAACGCTACATGGGTGCTCAGGCTCAGATTGCTCATGATGCTGAAACTGCTCAGATCATGGTGGCTGCTCAGCTATTGATGGATGAAGAGTCACACTACTCTGCTGCTCAACTAGCAATTGCTGAAACCATAGAGCCAGCACAGCCTAGCCAGGAAGGGACTACAACTGCTGAAGATTTGGAACTAGTGCTAGCAACAACATCTTCTGCATTTTAAGCTACGCCTGTAAGTTCCTATAACTTCCAATCTTACGTGGATTCAGCCGTTCAAAAGGCCATGCGAAATGCTCTATCTTCCCTGAATGAGCGTGTTGCGATGGAGAAGGCTGAAATAAGCAAGGAGATTGATGAGGTCAGGACCGATGTGTCAGATGTCCACACTGAGGTTGCTGAAGTGAGGTTGGATGTTTCTTCTTTGAAACAAAATGTGGAGGTCTTGACAACGGAGGTCGCTGACTCCAAGCAGCATTTGGTGCAAACCGTTGAATCCTTTTCATCTACCTTTTTTGCTGCAATCAAAGAGGGGGAAGAAAGAAGACTTGCTGAAGCTGAGCAGAGGAAGAAGGAGGAAGAAGCTCTAGCTGCTGCTGAGGAGGAAAGGAGGTTAGAAATTTAAGAAATTAAGAAGAAGGAGGAAGAGATCAGAAAGAAAGAACTCGAACTGAAGATAAAGAAGTTGGAGATGGACAACGAAAAGCTTGCTAAGAAGATGGAGCGGGATGCTGCAGAACGAGAAGCAAGCAATGCTTATGTTGAAAAATTCATGCAAATGACGATGAGCAAGTTCGATGAGCTTGATAAGAAGAAGCCTGCTCCCGACTCTTGACCTTACACTTCTTATCTTAGCATTCTTTTTAGCATTTCCATTTTGTTGATATCCTTTTTCATTTGTAATTGTAATGCTCAAATCCAATGAATGAAAATGGAATCAGACTTAGACAATTTTTTATTATCGATTTCTGAGTTTTTATTGCGTGCTAAAGTTGATATACACTTTAGTGTATTCAACAGATTTGCATAAGTTTACTTTGGATTGGTTGTGAATGCCTGCTAATTTATTTGGGTGCTAGAATTTCTAGCAGACTCCTTGCAGCATTTACGTATATCTTAATCAAGAAAAATTCCCAGCACATATTGAGGGGGAATTATCTAAAACCAATCCCTGCTACAATTAAGATGGACTAACTCTTAGTTAGACTGATATCTTAGCATAGCTTTGTACTTAGAAAAATTTTGTAAAACTTAGATAATTTTCCTCTAAATTCAGCAAGTGATAATAAGCTTTGATCGCACCAAAAAGGGGGAAATTGTTGGGAAATTATTCCTAAATCTCCCTTAGGATCATATTGTAAAAGGTTTTGTTGGATCAAACCTTAGTAGATTGGTTGATCAATTGCTGAATTCTAGTATAATCTAGCAACTCTTGTAATGTCCTGTATAGGCTAAGTATAGAGTTGTAATAGATTAGATTGCTAGAATCATTCCTAGCAGATTGTGGCTGCTAGAGATATTAGCAGACGAGGATGACTGCTAGAGATAATGGCGGTCAAGTGCTAAGAAGAGATTGCTAAGGAGATAGCAATCCTATGTCAAAGGAAGAGACTGCTAGAATCAAGTACTCAGCAGTCAGAAGACAAGTAGCAGAATGCTATAAGAAGTTAGCATTTGCTAAAAGCAAAGTATAGAGGAATGCTGAAGGAGTCAGGATTCGCGAGCATATAGCAGATTGCTAAAGGCGATAGCAATCAAGAGTCAAAGGAACCAAGTGCTAAACATGAGCAACTGCTGAGCAGTCAGCAGTCCGACACATGGCATAGCAGATTGCTAGGAAGGCTTAGCAAATCGTTACGAGAAGGCTTAGCAAGGCGAGATAGATAACAACAACTGCTACACTACCGTTCTGACAGACGTACACGCAAAGGACAAAACTTTCCAGAAATAGGTTGGAAAGTACTGTACGATGCCAGAAAGGATGAATAAAGTCGAACCACTCTTAGACGAAGGAGCCGTTGTGTCTAACGGGTATGGAGATTCAAAGTTTGAATCTCCAGGTATAAAAGACAAGTCCAGAAGTTAGAGACGACTACTGCTTCAATCACTGCTTGCACTCGCAAACATCCTAAGTTAGAGATTCCTTTGACAAAGCGAACAAGTGATAAAGTAGTCAGTTGAGAGCACGAGAGAAAAGTGTATTCAAAGCTCTCAACTACCAGGAGTTTTTTTCCATTGAATATCTGACACTGCCTTTAAGAGATTCCTTTACTTCGGTCGAGAATCCAATCATTGGGATACCTTCCATACTAGGAAGCATCCAGCAGTCACTTCTCTAAAAAGGGATTAATTCCGACGGGCATATTGCCAAAAATAGACAAGTTCTGGAGAGAACTGTAAAAGCTCACCCTAGCAGCGAAGGACAAGTTTTACGAAGGTTCACCCTTGACTTTGCCGGAGCTGCAGCTGACTGAGAAGAATGAAGTAATGGAGGATAGTTTTGTAGTGGCTGGGTCGAAAGTTCACTGCCTGCTACAAGTGAAAGGCAAATCCTTGTATTTGGTATACTTTCTTAGTGAAATTCATAGCATTTCGGCTAAGGAGTGGACGTAGATCTATTTGATCGAACCACTATAATATCATCTCTTTACTATTTTATTGATTTACTATTTCTCGTGTTTGTTTTTGAAACCTAGCAACCAAGTTGCTAGAGTATAACTTGAAGAAACCCTAATCCTACCTTGAGCTAAAACTACCTTGATAAAAAGGAACTTAAGAGCATGTGAACGTTAATATTCCACTGCATTTCGTGTGTGTTTGTTGTTTGTATTCACCACGACGACTCTGATCACCGGACCAACACGTTCACTTAGGACCTCAAAAGGTTCCTTATGCTAATGTTTTGCACGTAGATTCAGTTCAAACATAAATGATAAGGTTGTGTGTACTACTCAGACATATGATAAGATGTTAATTAGGTTTGGAGCTTGTTAGAAGCTCAAATTAATGATTGAGTGTCTAAAACCTTAAACATGTGTATTGACAAAACTAATGTAACTCGTTTCTCATAACGTAGTAACAAATGGGTGGGCCAGTAATAATTTTCCTATGGAAGGAATTAATATTAATATTAATTAATTAATTATGTTCTAGATTGAACATGCAAATTAATTAATTTCAACATCAACTTTATTCTTTCCATCTGGTCTTTTAGCTGACCCATAAAATAGGAATTACGTTGTAATTCTCCTTTTTTTGTTTATGTTTTGATGTGTTAAACCAACCAATTGTTAGTTAATATGCATAGAACTGACAAGTCTCTAGATGTGAATTTAGCTCAAATTCTTGTAATGTCCTGTATAGGATTATTGAGTTGTAATAGGAGCTAGACATCTCACGAGTTCGAGTCTTGAAGCCAGCGGTAACGACATTGTTGAAGTGTGTGGAAACTAGCAAGTTGCTAACAACAAAGAATCAGCAATCATTTTCTTGAAGCTATGAGATAAAACATCCAAAAAGACAAAGAGAATGTGCCAGCCGTAAACTTTTAATTAGCTGACTTGAAGACGGTGGTTTCTACAAGACTGTATCACCCAAAGACTAAGTTACACAGAAATCTACAAGTTTGGATTCCTAAGGCTGGGAATTAAAATAGTCGTTTTGACACTGGGTAGAAAAATCTACCTACCGCAATGCTCCGTACGGTACTACTACACAAAAACTTTGTTGCGTCAGAACTTTCCATTGGTCAAATTTGAATTTGTCTCAAATGGCTAATCTTTAACTCCTCAAGGCCCACACCTCTAAATAGAGATGAAGGCACACAAAGTGATGGTTACGAATGCTATTATCTACTCAACTGATTAAAACATCCATTATGTATTCTCCATATCTATTGAAGTTACAATTTCTAAGAATTTAAGCCTAAGTCTCTAATAGCTCTCGTAACTCTTTGTATTTCTTAAACACAAGGCTCATAGCATATTGCAGGAGCTATTTCCGAAGTTTTTATTTTTTTTAAGTAAGAATTCGAGAAGAGTTTCTCACTCCTTGAGAAATTTTGGCAAAACACAACCCAACCAACCAACTTGTACATTCTAGGAAGAATTTAACCATCCAACCCCTTTCCAATTGGTGGTTGTGCGATATGTTCTCACATCAAGCTGAAGAGAGAGAGTTTCTTGTGGACTAGGCGAGACCATGTACAACCGGTGGATGGAAGATCTGCCCGCAACTGCGACAGATCACGCCTGACCACAACGATTCATGCCAGCCGGAGCCAGCACCGTTGTATGATGAGGGAGAGATGGTCGCAGCTGCTTGCACCAATCTGCCGCGCGCAGATTAGAATACATAACTTATCTATCAGACTTATGTTAAAAATAGGGCAAATTGTAATTAATCTTAACAAGTTCTAGTAAAGGAACAATATGCTAAAAATAGGGCAAATTGAAATTAATCTTAACAAGTTCTAAATAGGTTGATGAATTGTCCGAGACTGTACACCACTATGCTACCAATAAGTTGCAAACTCTCATTCTTAGTCAATTTTTCCAAACCTACCAAGATAACCATTTCCCATCCTCACCACATATTCTCATGCTTGAAAGATAGTTAATAGCTCCTTACAAATCAGGGTCTACTTGAACAAACAAGATTCAACACACATTCGAATGCACTAACTCATGTATTAATTGAAATATTCACTAATTTAACATCTCCCAACATCAAATCCGCAACACGCATACCATGGTGATCGATCATAGCAGCAAAATATAAAACACATCTCAATTAATCAAACATTCAAGAACAAAAAAAAGTGCACAACTTTAAACTCGCATCATAGAGGATTTACATCCTAAGCTTTAAGAGTTTGGCTCATATATAAAATTATGGGAAGGAAAAGCAGAGTATGGACACAAGTTCCCATGGCTTAATCTCTGAAATTACACAGCAAATAAGAAGAAATAGAAATTCCCCAAATTATCTCATGCTGGAAATGAGATTCCTCTTTGCACAACATCAAATCCTCCAGAAACCTAATTGCAGCTTCCTCTCTCTACTCTCTGCTCGACTTTCTCTCTCTTACATTGTAGATTAAATTTTCAAAAAATAGCATGTATCTCTCTCCTTTGTGGATGGTGTATATTTATACCTCAATGCCTAAGTTTCCTCTTTTAAGTATTTTCTCACCATTGCCCCTTAAAAGGTGTATGAATTTCTGAAATTCTAGAACCCTCTAGCTAAACTAAATCAATTAACCCACATCATCAAGGTTTGAAAGTCCACCAAAGCTCGCTCTGACATTTTCTTTGACCCAAATTGCCCAACTCGCCATACTACAGCATAACCTCAGCTCAGACTTCAGCTTCTTGCAAAAGTTTTCAACTCAAAAACCTCCAAAAGTAATATTATTTGAACTAAAGTATGAAATAAACATAATAAGGCACCAATATCGAAATAAGGGATTAAAAGCACAAATAATCAACGAAACACAAATGATAAATCCTCAAAACAAAGATAAAATAGAAGGAATATAATTCTTTTACAGGAGTTATAAGCCCCCCAAACTTAGCTCATTATTCATCTTCGAGCAACACAAGCGACAAACAAATGACAAAAAGATAACACATGACTAGAACATAACAAGACATGAAAAAGGTCTTAAACATTCTAGTTCAAGTTCCACAACTCTTAGTATGGTTATGAAAAGAGAACTCGAGGCTATAATCACCAATCAACATCAAGCCATCTCAAGGCAATTCCTACAGGATTGGCACCTCTGTTTCTATCATGCATTAGCATCTGAACTTCAAAGCAGCATAACACAACATCACAATGCTAAGTCAAATTGAGATAGACTTCTCTCGACCAAGTTAGGAAACCCGAAAGAAAACAAATAAACTTAAACCTAAAAAGTGGTTTTGATGCGGCTAAAAGTTCAATGGAATTAAACTCTCAACCACACAAA
>JAPKLW010006851.1:0-16389 GCA_026898455.1 Plectranthus barbatus
CCAGTCAGCTGAGTACTCATTGTGCCAGTTGACTTACCAGCTGACAATGTCCCAGTCAGCTGAGTAACCAGCAGAGCGTAAGAAACGAACACACTTTTTCCGCTGCCAAGTTAAACACTGATAAACCGGGACCAACAAGTGGTATCAGAGCGGACGGTTCTTACAGACCGTTCGTATCTGAGTCGCTTAGGACCGTGATCCGCATTTCCTTGCGCTCTCTATTTGTTTGTCTGTTTGATTAGCTCAGGTACATCAAGATGAACAATCCGAAGCTACTCGACTACGGGACTGTGAAGCATGATATATGGCGAAAGAGGTCGCTCATCACTCTAAAGAGCATTCATCCAGAGATGAAAGATGTGCTGGAAACAGGGCCGATTGAGATCACCAAGATTCAGCACCAGCTAGGAGATCGTCCAGCTGCTGTGATCCCAAAGCCCCAAGACGAATGGACTACTGAGGACAGGAAGCGGAATCAGTTGGATTCCATTGCTCACGAGCTGATCCTGACTTCTCTTCCAAAGTCGCTGATGGAGGAAGCCCTCCAGTTTGATAATGCCAAGGGAGTATGGGATTATCTCGATAGTCTTTGTCAAGAAACTGACCAAATGAAACGTAATAAATTGCAGGTGGCAGTTGACAAATATGAGTCCTTCCAGATGCTGACTGGTGAAACCATCAAAGAGATGGAGGCAAGGTTCAATGCCATTGTCAGCGAGCTGAAGTCTCTGGACAGGGTGTATTCAAATGAAGATCTTAATTCCAAGATCCTGTCCAAAATGCCTAAGGAGGATTGGTTTGTGAAAACCACCGCACTGAAGGAGAAAGATTTATCTAAAATGACTCCTAAAGAGGTTTTTGCTCAGTTGCAGGCACACGAATGGGATATCCAGATGGTGAATAAGAATGAGGCCATCAGGAATGTTGGATCCCCCAGCATTAAAGCTCAGGACGAAGCCTATTTCGTCAAGAGGAATGCCAATTGGAAGCACAAGAAGCCCTTCCATGCTGAGAAGCCGGCTGGGCAGCTCAACCAGCCGAAGGAGATCCAGTCCGCATCAGGATCTCATTCCAAAGACAGCGAGAGCTATATCGCTGACCTTGAGCAACAGATGAAGAGACTGGCAGTTCTCTTGGAGAAAGCCAAGTCCAAGCAGGGAGTATCTCTGAGCTCAACTTACGGAAAATTCGTCAAGAGAGCTCCTCGCGCTTGCTATCAGTGCCAATCCCCTGATCACTTAAAGTTTGAATGTCCACAGGTGGACAAAACTGAGAGGGAAAGGCTGAAGAAGCTCTTTGAAGAGCGTGCTTCCAAGGCTGTTGCCAAAGCCATGCTGACCAGGACGGAGATGCCTGACATACCCGATCATGATGATGGGGAGTTTGAGTCAGATGGAGAGTCAGAAGAAGAAGCTCTCCTGGCATTCATGGCAGCCTTCGGCGAAGAACCAGCTGAAGAAAATGCTGACAATGAGGAAGAACTGGCACTTGCTGCTGATAATGAGGTACAATCAGTTCCTCAATTGCATATCATGCCAGTACAAATCATAGACGATTCTGAGTTGCATTGCTCCGACTCAGAAGACGTCACTTTAGATGTTCTTCAGCGTGAATTTTTAAAATTTTATGAAATGAAAAATGTTTTGGCTGGTGAAAATGCTTCGCTGAAAGGTCAAATTACTGTTTTGACCAGTGAGATTGAAAAATCGAGGTCCATCAGCGAAGAGCTAGCAAGTTTGAAAAAGGCTCATTTTGAATTGCTCCAAGATTTCCAAATTGCAAAAACTGAACGAGATAACTTTCACAATCTCGTTCTGGAGCAAGAAAACAAAATAAATTTTCTAAATAATGGCTCAAAAGACTTAGAAGCAGCTCTAAGTCATTGGAGAAAGCCTTCTGATAAGTCCGGGTTGGGATTTACAAAAGATTTGAGCATAAATCAACCCGAACAAATCAGTACTCATACGGGTAAGGGCAAACTGGTAAATGCATCAGCACCAGCTGGTAATACCAATCAGTCCCGAATGGCTGATCAGCATAGGAACCATAAGTCCAGATACATAGGTGAGTCATCAAGACAAAATCCTCAACTGGCAAGATCCTCTGCTGACAGGACGCCAGCATACCCAAAGACGCAGACTAAGCCGAAATATTCTAAGGCTAGGAAGTCAGCGTCAGCTGCCAGTGGAATCCGACAGCCAGCACCAGCTGTCCAGAGATTCCACGCCCAACCTTACAAGTATGCCAGTTGCCAGCATGCTTACAAGGGATCCCAATCTCAGCGGAATACTGAGAAAAGGACATTTCCCGATAGGAGGAATACCTATCGGAGGCCTGAGCCCAATCAAAACCTTTTCTCAAGGGCTGGGAAGGCTAATCATCGTGGTCCTCAATTTCATAGACCACCAAGGCAACACAAGCGGTCGGAAAGAAATTTCCGACACCCTCAAAGGAAGAATACTTCCAGAGGAACCGCACACACAGCCACACCTTCCAAAAACCAAACCATGCATTATTTGAGAAGGAAGGGAAAGGCCACAGGTGATGTCAGCAAGGGTAACACCGAGCTGAAGATCACACAAGTCTGGATTCCGAAAGGAATGATCCAGAGATCTAACCCTGCAGGACCCGCTGATGATCGGGGACCTAAATGATTCTATTTTTCTTGCAGGAACTAGGTCATGCAAGTCAGCTTCAGAGGTCGAGCGAGTGGATCATTGATAGTGGTTGCTCCGCTCATATGACTGGTGAGGAGTTCCTGTTTTCAGAGCTCACCAGGGTCAGAGGACCTCCAGTTATTTTTGGTGATAACTCCAAGGGCAGAGTTATCAGCAAGGGATGCATCGAGAAAGATGATGTCCGAATTGTGAACGTATCCCTTGTTACCAACCTGAAGCACAACCTCCTGAGCATCAGTCAGCTGTGCGACAATGGTTATACCATTGTGTTTGACAAGTCTGGGTGCCAGATCAAGAATGAAGATTCTGGTGAGACCAAGCTGAGAGGTGTCAGGAAAGGAGGCCTTTATGTCGTTGACTGGCAGAGTGGGAAGACTGATACATGCTTTGTTGCCACCAGTTCCATGGAGACTAACTGGCTGTGGCACAAAAGGTTAAGTCATTTGAATTTCAAAACTATTAACTATCTAACCAAGCATGATCTTGTAGATGGTCTTCCAAAGGGCGGGTTCAAGAAGGAAGGAATTTGCAAGGCATGCCAGCAAGGCAAGCAGACTAAGAAGTCCTTCAAGAACCAGTCGCCAGTCCACCCCAGTACCAGTCAGGTACTTGAACTGTTACATATGGACCTGTTTGGACCAGTAACGCCGCAAACCATTGGAGGAAGACGATATTCGCTGGTGGTAGTCGATGACTACTCGCGCTATACATGGGTAAAGCTTCTCAGATCCAAGGATGAAGTGAAGGTGATTCTTCCAGAATTGATCATCCAAGCTCAGAAACAGAGAGAAGCCGTGGTGAAGCGAATTCGTTCAGACAATGGGACTGAATTCTGCAATGGTCCGCTGATGGATTTCTGCGCGGAGGCCGGGATCAAGCATGAGAGATCTACTCCAAGGCAACCGCAGCAGAATGGACTGGCAGAACGTAGGAACAGGACGCTGAAAGAAGCAGTCCGGTCCATGCTGGCTGAGTCCGGCTTGGGACAGAGTTTCTGGGGAGAGGCGTTGGTGACTGCCTGCTATACTCAGAATAGAAGCGGGATCAACGACAGACTCCAGAAAACTCCCTACGAAGTATATTTTGGTCGTAAGCCTTCTATAGCTCATCTTCGTGCTTTTGGTTCACCATGTTATATCCATAATAATGGGAAGTCGAAGTTAAATGCTTTCTCGCCTAAGGCTGATGAGGGTGTGTTTGTCGGATATGGACACCCCTCTCACAAGGGCTATAGAGTATTTAACAAGACTACCCAGCTTGTGGAAATAACATGCAATGTTGTTTTTGATGAAGCTACTTTAGTGCGCAGGACCTTACGCCAACTGGCTGAAGATGTTCCTGAGGTCGAGGATGTCAGCGACCAGTTGGGCAGGAATTCTTCCGATGCTCAACCAACTGGTTCGACTAGACCTATGACTGGATCACCTTCACAACCAGTTCCCTCAGGTGCCCATCAGCAACCTGAGAGGGTCGGTGATGCAAATGATCTTGCTGAGACCTTACACTCAATCTCCCTGAGTGGACCTAGCAACAATCTAGGGGGAATCCCTACTGGCCTTTTTGAAGAAGAAGGCAATGATGGGCCAGCTGGAGTGGAGGTTCCAGCTGATGCTGACAACATTGGTGGAGATTCAGACAACCAGTCAGAAGGTGATGCTGATGAAGTTGTTCCAACTGGTGAAGGTCCAGCACCAGCTGATGTTGCAGCTCCGACTGGTGGAAATGTGGAAGCACCAGTCGCCAGGACAGATGAACCTATTTCACAGCCGGCACCAGCAGCCGCTGGTCCTCCCAAATGGCTGAGAGATCACCCATCTGATGCTATTCTCGGTGATCCGGAAGGTTCTGTCCAGACTCGACACGGCAGAGCGCTTTTATCTTGTTTTATCTCTCAGATGGAACCTACCTCCATCAAAGATGCGCTCGAATCTGCCGATTGGATCAATGCCATGCACGAAGAGCTTGCGGAGTTCACTCGCAACAACGTTTGGGACTTGGTAGAGAGGCCATCACACCAGTCAGTGATCGGCACCAAGTGGGTTTTCAAGAACAAGCGAGATGAAGATGGCATTGTGGTCCGAAACAAAGCTCGATTAGTCGCCAAAGGATACAGGCAGTGTGAAGGGATCGATTTCGATGAGACCTTCGCACCAGTTGCCAGAATGGAGGCGATACGGCTGTTCCTTGCTTATGCAGCGTATCACGGCTTCACAGTGTTCCAGATGGATGTGAAGAGCGCCTTCCTGAATGGCGAGCTAAAAGAGGAGGTATATGTTGAGCAACCTCCAGGCTTTGAGATAGGCACCAAGGTATACAAGCTGAGAAAGGCCCTGTATGGATTGAAACAGGCGCCCAGGGCTTGGTATGAAACGCTGTCACAATTTCTAACCAGCAATGGATTTCGGAAAGGGAAGATTGATAGGACTCTCTTTCTTCTTAAAGATGGTAGTGACATGCTGATGGTGCAGATTTATGTCGATGACATTATTTTCGGGTCAAAGAATATAACTCTCTGCGAGAAGTTTTCTCAACTGATGCAGACATCATTTCAGATGAGTATGATGGGCAAGCTGACATACTTCCTAGGACTCCAGGTCCAGCAGTCAGCTGATGGTATTTTTATCAGCCAGAGGAAGTATACGAAGGATCTTATTCAGAAGTATTGCCCCGAGAAAACTAAGTCCCTAAGAATTCCTATGAGTACCAGCTGTCAGATATTTCTCGATGAGCAAGGAGAATCAGTTGATCCAACTGTTTACAGAGGCATTATTGGATCGCTTCTTTACCTAACAGCCAGCAGACCCGACATTTCGTATTCAGTCGGAGTATGTGCCAGATTTCAAGCAAATCCGAAGAAGTCACACATGGAAGCTGCCAAGAGGATAGTGAAGTATCTGAAGGGGACTGAATCTCTCGGAATATGGTATCCCAGAAATGATGAGCTGACACTCATTGGGTATTCAGATTCAGACTTCGCTGGATGCCGTATTGATCGCAAAAGAACCAGTGGTACGTGTCAATTTCTAGGACACAAGCTAATCAGCTGGTTTAGCAAGAAGCAGCACTCAGTTGCTACTTCTACCACTGAGGCTGAGTATGTTGCCGCTGCCAGTTGCTGTGCTCAAATTATTTGGATCAAGCAACAACTGGAGGACTATGAAGTGGACACTGGCTGTGTTCCAATCTATTGCGACAACAACAGTGCTATGTGCATCACGAAGAATCCGGTTCATCACTCTAGAACCAAGCACATAGATATTCGACATCACTTCATTCGTGATCATGTCGAGAAGAAGGATGTCAGCGTGGACTATATCAGAACTGAAGATCAACTGGCTGACATCTTCACCAAGCCACTACCAGAAGCAAGATTCAAGGAGTTGTGCATCAAACTCGGTCTCATGGAGATTGATGCGAGCCTTAATGATGAGGAAGAATGAGTCCAAGCTCTCATTCTGTTCTTGATTTTCTGGTGGATGCTGATTACGACTGAGTCCAAGCTCTTAGTCGTCCACATTCCTCGAATGGTGTTTCTCAACATGTGGAGTCTTCCAACTGACAGATGGTACCTACTGGCGGAACATATCTCTTAATGTCTAAGGAAATAAGTCCCAGCTCTCATTTCGAATCTTGCCAGCTCATACCTTCAGTTGAAATGAAATTGGGTCCCAGCTCCCAATTCCAAGTGATGTTGAGAAGTGGATTTCTTGAAGAAGATTATGCGGATTAAAATTGAGTCCCAGCTCTCAATTTTCTTTCTTTCAAGTTATCAGCAGACAACTGGTGGTACATCCACGACTGGTGAAAATTGAGTCCAAGCTCTCAATTTTTACGCTCTTGTTGCCAGCTGATAACTGATGGAAGTCTACCAGCAGGAAGTACTATCAGCAAGTGGTATCAGTTGCTAACTGATGAAGAGGCCAACCAGTTAGGGGGAAGTACGCGACTGACATATGCTACTGATGACCAGGCCAGCTGTCTCAGAAAAGGCGGGATCGTTCAAATCCAAGTAGCGTGTACTGGCCTCCGAATTTAATGCGGCATTTAATGCCACATTTAATGCGCACAGTGGCTGCGCAGTCCGACGTTTGGTTGCCACCAATCGCTGAGCGCCACGTCAACTACACGGCGTAGCCCACGTCAGCACGACCGCGCACGTCGCACAGGGAACCGGGCCTGCTGATGACCGTCGATTCCCGCTTGCTGAGCGTCAATCTTGTTCGTCTGATCCTGCATGGACTTGGGTATAAATACCCGATGCCTTTCGACGGAATAACCTTTTACGATCATTCAATTTCAGAAACCCTACTCTCTCAAATTTTTCCTTAAGATTTCTTCTGAAATTATGGCTTCATCTTCCCGACAACCAGATGATAACCCTCCATCTACATCTACATCTTCGTCTGGTTCACCAGACCTACCAGTCGCAGAAGCCCATATGCCGACTTACACTGGCATCACACAGATCGAAGATATAGATTACACCCTTCCGTTCGCTCGACTGGTTCAGTTGAACAAGCCGGCGACCAGGGCTCAACTCTCGAACGCGCAACTCAGGGCGGCGCAAGTTCAGAAAGAAAAAATTCTGAACGAGAAGCTGGCGCGCAAGAATTATGGAGCGGAGTTGATCGAGATGATCGACCGGGAAGGCCTTCGACAATATCTGACGGCAAGGCCCGAGACATTCCATCCGCATATGGTGGCGGAGTTCTATGCACGGGCCGTGATTGCTGACGGGAGGAAGTCCTTCACCACTTCCGTCTTCGGCCATCTGATCACTGTCAGCGCCGAATACCTCGCTGACTTGTTCGGTTTGAGGAACGAGGGAATGGAGATAGCCACCTACTTCCACAATGATGTAGAGGAGTTCAGGAGGCGGTGGACTCAGTGGAAGAGGAAGGGGGTGACGAGTTTTCGCACTGGAATGCGGAAGTCGGAGATGGACGACTGGTGGCAGATGGTATGCGACATCGTTGTCAGGATGTTGCAGTGCGAAGTTGGATCCTACGCCGAGCTGAGTCTGCGCAAATTTTCCGTGATGTGTGCGCTCGTCGATGGGATTGAGGGCAACTGGGCCGAGTTCTTCTTCGGCCGGTTGCTGGAGAATGTTGATCGCAACATCAACATTCCAATTGATGGGACGTTCGCTCACTCCGTATCCTTTGGGCTGCGGATCAGCCATATCTTGGAGATGGAGATTGGAGATGGAGTGGACCAAGGGGAACAACTGGTGAGTTCGGATTTCATTCAGCCCACCAAGGAGCAGGCAAAGCTGCCCCGCCCTGACTACCATAAGCCGCGGAGGCTGAAGGGAAAGACAGCAGTCGACCCAGCTGAGGTTGTTTCGGAGGAAGAAGAGGAGGATAAGGGGGAACAGGTGCCAGTCATGGCACAGCCGCTGACGGAGGAGGCAAGGGCCGAGCTGAAAAGAAAGATGGAGACTGAGTCTCTTTTTACTCAAATGGAGGAGGCGAAAGTGGATGCTTCTGGCAATCGCCCTCAGCCAGTTCAGCAGGCGCCAGTCACCAAGAAGACCTCCCGCAAGAAGGCGAAGACCTCTCAGCACCAGCAGCCCCCGCAAGCCGTGACATACAATCCCGAGTCTGGGAAGATCTCCATCCCAGTCAAGAAGTCCGTTTTGGGACAGACTGAGGAAGAGACGCTGGAGAGGATGACTCGCAAGAGGAAGCGCATCCAAACCAGAGCTCAGTGGGTGATGGAGCAGGCGAAGAAGGAGAGAAGTGCCTCCATTGTGAGGAAGAAGCAAGCCAAGGCAAGGCTGAAGGCCTTGGCAGACCAGCGAAAATTAGAGGCTGAGCTGGCAGCCCGCGATGAAGCCTATGCCAAGGTGCAGGCTGAGCATGAGGCCAGGCGCCAGGCAAAGCTGGCTGAGCAACTGAGGCTGGCGACCAGGGGCAAAGGGAAAGCTCATGTAATTCCAAGTGCCAGCCGATCAGCACCAGCACCACCAGGCGAGCTCCTACCTGAAGAAACATTTGAACGCCTGCTGGTGATGGGCGCTGACAAGGATGTACTATCCCTTGTGGATGAGTACCAGCCGGAGGAGGAAGCTGCTGATGTCCCTCCACCCGCGCAAGGGGGTGGTGGAGGTGATGAAGATGTCCCACTGGCCGCGCAAGGGGGTGCCAGTGGAGGAGAAGAAGAGCGGGCGACCACCCCGGTAAAACTGGTGAGCTTCTCGGATGTCAGCTCTGAATCCGAGGAGGCAGAGGAGAATGCAGAGGAGATGGCTGAGGAACCAGAGCAGGAGCCAGCTGAGGAGGTGGTATCTCACTCCACGGTGCAGAGGATGAGGCCAAGGGACTTGTTCCCAGACTTTGAAGACAAGGCTCAAGTTTCTGCCAGTCGCCCCCGATCTTTAGATGCCTCGACATCAACTTCTGGGCGACCAGCAGCATCCTCAACACCACCAGCCAAGCGTGCGCGCACTCACAGGCAACCGTATATGCTCTGCATCCACGAGCATCAGCTAATCGATGAGGACGACTTCCAGTCGCTCATCACAGGGGTACATCGGTGGGAGCACCGCGGGGAAATTGCGTTTGAAAACTCACGAGTGTCTGAGCCATCAGCATTCAACATAATCCCGACCAGCGGCCTCCCCCACCAGTCTGTTTACGCCTCCAGAATTTCTGACTGGTGCCTGCCCCTGCAGCCCGTGGAATACTTCAACTTCACTCTCTACGAGTATGCTGAAAACATTACGGCTGAGGTGGAGAATGCCGTCAATGACGAGATGATGGCCAGCTATCGTAGACTCTGGAGAGTGGATCCGGAGCTGTTTCAAGAATTCCAGAGATGGAAAATTTTTGACAGATGCCAGCGCCTGCTGACTGTGGAAAAGCGGGCGGTTCTTTATGCCAGGCTGGGACTAGGTTACTGGAGAGCGGAGGAGGAGTGGGCCAATGCTTTCATGGGAACTGACCCTGAATGCCCCCAGCAGCTGTCTACAAGGAGGATGAAGCGTCGCTTGCAGAAAATCGCTGATTACAGACAGCTGACTGGAAGCTCCAGCCTCCCACCTCGGAAAAAGCACAAGTTACCCTTCCTCCAGTTCCGAGAAACCAGCCGGGGGTACCAGCTGACATACGCTCTCCGTCGCATCAAAGTGCTGGTTACCCTCCCGAGGATCCCTCCCTACCATGCTGTCTTGTTCGACATGGCGGCCACTGCATTGCTGATTGACCATATTGTAGAGGAGGATCCCTCGTGTGGCCTGTGGCTGATCCCTGTCGTCGCTGCTGTTCCAAATGTTGTGGAGCTGGAGCACTTTGACTGGCAAGTGGAGGCAGATTCAGAGCAAGTCCCGCCAGCATCAGCTGAGATGCTGGTGGAGGAGTCAGCCGCAGAAGAAGAGTCAGCAGCAGCAGCAACAGCAGTACCAGCAGATGCACCAGCAGCCGCTGCAGAGCGAGTCGTAGAGGGGCCAACTGGAGCTGACACTGAGATGGCTGAGGCCTCATCTGATGTGCCCTCTACTTCTCTGGCGCTGTCAGCAGAGCCTCTCTCCGAGGTCCATCCACCTGAGCAACTGATTGCTTTGATTGACGCCAGGCTGGACCAGCGTTTTTCCTCCTACCGCTCGGAAATGACGCAACAAATGGAGTCTTTCACCTCTGGGGTGTCCTCCTTTTTGGCGCGGATCCAAGAGGGGGAAAGAGCGCGAGCAATTACTGAGGAGGAAAGGGCTCGACTTGCTGAAGAAGAACGAAGGCTCGCTGAGCAAGAGCGAAGGATTGCTGCGGAGGAGCGCCGGATTGCAGCTGAGGAGAGATTGAAGCGAGATCAAGACATGGCAGCATTAACTGAGATCCTGAGGTCCTTAACTGGCAAATCTTTTTCACCAGGATCATCTTCTAAGCCATGAGTCTTGTGTTTTCCTTTTGCTGTAAATACGTGTACTCAGTTAGACTAGTCAGTATTCCTTCCTGTACTTGTAATGATACATCATTAATGGAATGATTGCTGACAAGTTGATGACAATCACTCATTGTCCAACATTGTCTAAGTATTGACTTACCAGCTGAACTTACACATTTTGTGTAATCAGCACCAGCACTCCATTTGGTATTTGTTAATTCTAACCTGGCTCAGATTTTACTTCATAATTTAATCGAGCAATATCTCTCCCAGTTTGAGGGGGAAGATTTTTAGGTTAGAGATGATGTGAGGAAGTGGTTTCATGGGTTTAGATCTGATAGGTTTATTTTGTAGAACCCTGAAATACTTTGTAACTTTCCTCATCAGCTGAGTGCTCGCTGGTTAGGCTTTGATCGCACCAAAAAGGGGGAAATTGTTGGGAAAATTGTCAAAGTTTCCCTTCCCCAGTTGATAGCTTAGATCTTAGATTTGGTGGTTAAGTGTTTTGGTGGATCAAATCCTAAGTCCAACCAGCGTCAGTTTGTCTCTAGAATAGCTCTAGTCTCAAATGTAAAGTCCTGTTTAGGTCTTTTGAGTTGTAAGTCGTAGCTGATCAAGACTCATGCTGGCTACTGTTCACCAGCATGAGATGTGCTTACCAGTTGAGAGAAGTCTCACCAGCAAGCGGCTGAATAAGACTCATGCTGACACTGTTCATCAGCATGGAGTAGAGCTATTGACTGGTTACTGTTCACCAGTTGGGAAGATTTCACCAGCAGGAGGCTGAGAAATCCTACCAGCAGAATATGTGTTCTGGCTGACACTATTCACCAGCGGTGAAGCCACCAGTCAAGGGAGATTCCAAGAGATAACATCAGACGAATTGGTAGACCTTGATTGTGCTAAGGAAAGTCACCAGCAGAGACTGCCAGCACAAGATCACCAGAATGATCTACCAGTCGGATGTTACCAGCAGAATTCAAGATTCGCTCTCCCAGTGTCTTAGAGACAAAAAGAAGATTCGTCTGAGGAATTAACTGACAGTGTATGACTTTAAGGAGGATACCTTAAAGTCTATCAGTTCAAGACACCAGTTCCGATTCCTCGTACTGACGAATAGTGCCGTTCTGACATAAAGAGATCTATGTCAGATAAAGTGGACAAAAGCATGGCGCTTTCCGGAAATTCCTACCTGCCGCCTGCAGAAGGACATGCGAGGACAGAGACTTTTCCGGATGTGTCCAAACGGCTAATAAATTTGAATGGGATCCCTCGTCTATAAATACCTGGGATCCAACAACATTCAATACTCTTGACCTACCGAAAGAACGATCGCACTTATTGCCAGCAAGCAAATACTTTCGAGGCTTTTCTTAAAAGGCTTTCCGTGTGTTGATTTACTCAAACACGAGACTCCAAGCTTCCAGCTTGTGAGTTATTGATCTCTTTGGTGCTCTTTCTCTCTCTGAGGAAGTTCACAGCAGTTCTAGAGCCAGCCAGCTCTTGAGCTATTACGGGCAGCTTGCCGTATAAAGGAGTCACGTTCTTGGGAGAACTCAACACCCAACCAGTCAGAGGAGGAGGTTGAAGTGACGTGCTCGCACTCCATCCATCTGACGAGAGCTGAAGAAGGTTTCAAGGCCGGGAGCGGTTGATCCAGTGGACTGGTAGACGGGGCATCTACCAGCTGGAGATAGATCGTAGGAACTTTGTACCTACTTGCTCTATAGTGAATTTCCAGTGCATCGACTGGAGAGTGGACGTAGATCAGTTGATCGAACCACTATAAAAATCCTTTGTCTTTTATCAGCTTTCTGCATTTCATACTGATTTGAAACCCAGCACCCAAGTGCTGGTGTATATCTGAAAACTGATATAACTGTGCAAACACGACTTAAAAATATTCTAAGTCTTGAGCTACCAGCTGACCAGCCAGTCCCCAGTCAGCTGAGTACTCATTGTGCCAGTTGACTTACCAGCTGACAATGTCCCAGTCAGCTGAGTAACCAGCAGAGCGTAAGAAACGAACACACTTTTTCCGCTGCCAAGTTAAACACTGATAAACCGGGACCAACAAGTGGTATCAGAGCGGACGGTTCTTACAGACCGTTCGTATCTGAGTCGCTTAGGACCGTGATCCGCATTTCCTTGCGCTCTCTATTTGTTTGTCTGTTTGATTAGCTCAGGTACATCAAGATGAACAATCCGAAGCTACTCGACTACGGGACTGTGAAGCATGATATATGGCGAAAGAGGTCGCTCATCACTCTAAAGAGCATTCATCCAGAGATGAAAGATGTGCTGGAAACAGGGCCGATTGAGATCACCAAGATTCAGCACCAGCTAGGAGATCGTCCAGCTGCTGTGATCCCAAAGCCCCAAGACGAATGGACTACTGAGGACAGGAAGCGGAATCAGTTGGATTCCATTGCTCACGAGCTGATCCTGACTTCTCTTCCAAAGTCGCTGATGGAGGAAGCCCTCCAGTTTGATAATGCCAAGGGAGTATGGGATTATCTCGATAGTCTTTGTCAAGAAACTGACCAAATGAAACGTAATAAATTGCAGGTGGCAGTTGACAAATATGAGTCCTTCCAGATGCTGACTGGTGAAACCATCAAAGAGATGGAGGCAAGGTTCAATGCCATTGTCAGCGAGCTGAAGTCTCTGGACAGGGTGTATTCAAATGAAGATCTTAATTCCAAGATCCTGTCCAAAATGCCTAAGGAGGATTGGTTTGTGAAAACCACCGCACTGAAGGAGAAAGATTTATCTAAAATGACTCCTAAAGAGGTTTTTGCTCAGTTGCAGGCACACGAATGGGATATCCAGATGGTGAATAAGAATGAGGCCATCAGGAATGTTGGATCCCCCAGCATTAAAGCTCAGGACGAAGCCTATTTCGTCAAGAGGAATGCCAATTGGAAGCACAAGAAGCCCTTCCATGCTGAGAAGCCGGCTGGGCAGCTCAACCAGCCGAAGGAGATCCAGTCCGCATCAGGATCTCATTCCAAAGACAGCGAGAGCTATATCGCTGACCTTGAGCAACAGATGAAGAGACTGGCAGTTCTCTTGGAGAAAGCCAAGTCCAAGCAGGGAGTATCTCTGAGCTCAACTTACGGAAAATTCGTCAAGAGAGCTCCTCGCGCTTGCTATCAGTGCCAATCCCCTGATCACTTAAAGTTTGAATGTCCACAGGTGGACAAAACTGAGAGGGAAAGGCTGAAGAAGCTCTTTGAAGAGCGTGCTTCCAAGGCTGTTGCCAAAGCCATGCTGACCAGGACGGAGATGCCTGACATACCCGATCATGATGATGGGGAGTTTGAGTCAGATGGAGAGTCAGAAGAAGAAGCTCTCCTGGCATTCATGGCAGCCTTCGGCGAAGAACCAGCTGAAGAAAATGCTGACAATGAGGAAGAACTGGCACTTGCTGCTGATAATGAGGTACAATCAGTTCCTCAATTGCATATCATGCCAGTACAAATCATAGACGATTCTGAGTTGCATTGCTCCGACTCAGAAGACGTCACTTTAGATGTTCTTCAGCGTGAATTTTTAAAATTTTATGAAATGAAAAATGTTTTGGCTGGTGAAAATGCTTCGCTGAAAGGTCAAATTACTGTTTTGACCAGTGAGATTGAAAAATCGAGGTCCATCAGCGAAGAGCTAGCAAGTTTGAAAAAGGCTCATTTTGAATTGCTCCAAGATTTCCAAATTGCAAAAACTGAACGAGATAACTTTCACAATCTCGTTCTGGAGCAAGAAAACAAAATAAATTTTCTAAATAATGGCTCAAAAGACTTAGAAGCAGCTCTAAGTCATTGGAGAAAGCCTTCTGATAAGTCCGGGTTGGGATTTACAAAAGATTTGAGCATAAATCAACCCGAACAAATCAGTACTCATACGGGTAAGGGCAAACTGGTAAATGCATCAGCACCAGCTGGTAATACCAATCAGTCCCGAATGGCTGATCAGCATAGGAACCATAAGTCCAGATACATAGGTGAGTCATCAAGACAAAATCCTCAACTGGCAAGATCCTCTGCTGACAGGACGCCAGCATACCCAAAGACGCAGACTAAGCCGAAATATTCTAAGGCTAGGAAGTCAGCGTCAGCTGCCAGTGGAATCCGACAGCCAGCACCAGCTGTCCAGAGATTCCACGCCCAACCTTACAAGTATGCCAGTTGCCAGCATGCTTACAAGGGATCCCAATCTCAGCGGAATACTGAGAAAAGGACATTTCCCGATAGGAGGAATACCTATCGGAGGCCTGAGCCCAATCAAAACCTTTTCTCAAGGGCTGGGAAGGCTAATCATCGTGGTCCTCAATTTCATAGACCACCAAGGCAACACAAGCGGTCGGAAAGAAATTTCCGACACCCTCAAAGGAAGAATACTTCCAGAGGAACCGCACACACAGCCACACCTTCCAAAAACCAAACCATGCATTATTTGAGAAGGAAGGGAAAGGCCACAGGTGATGTCAGCAAGGGTAACACCGAGCTGAAGATCACACAAGTCTGGATTCCGAAAGGAATGATCCAGAGATCTAACCCTGCAGGACCCGCTGATGATCGGGGACCTAAATGATTCTATTTTTCTTGCAGGAACTAGGTCATGCAAGTCAGCTTCAGAGGTCGAGCGAGTGGATCATTGATAGTGGTTGCTCCGCTCATATGACTGGTGAGGAGTTCCTGTTTTCAGAGCTCACCAGGGTCAGAGGACCTCCAGTTATTTTTGGTGATAACTCCAAGGGCAGAGTTATCAGCAAGGGATGCATCGAGAAAGATGATGTCCGAATTGTGAACGTATCCCTTGTTACCAACCTGAAGCACAACCTCCTGAGCATCAGTCAGCTGTGCGACAATGGTTATACCATTGTGTTTGACAAGTCTGGGTGCCAGATCAAGAATGAAGATTCTGGTGAGACCAAGCTGAGAGGTGTCAGGAAAGGAGGCCTTTATGTCGTTGACTGGCAGAGTGGGAAGACTGATACATGCTTTGTTGCCACCAGTTCCATGGAGACTAACTGGCTGTGGCACAAAAGGTTAAGTCATTTGAATTTCAAAACTATTAACTATCTAACCAAGCATGATCTTGTAGATGGTCTTCCAAAGGGCGGGTTCAAGAAGGAAGGAATTTGCAAGGCATGCCAGCAAGGCAAGCAGACTAAGAAGTCCTTCAAGAACCAGTCGCCAGTCCACCCCAGTACCAGTCAGGTACTTGAACTGTTACATATGGACCTGTTTGGACCAGTAACGCCGCAAACCATTGGAGGAAGACGATATTCGCTGGTGGTAGTCGATGACTACTCGCGCTATACATGGGTAAAGCTTCTCAGATCCAAGGATGAAGTGAAGGTGATTCTTCCAGAATTGATCATCCAAGCTCAGAAACAGAGAGAAGCCGTGGTGAAGCGAATTCGTTCAGACAATGGGACTGAATTCTGCAATGGTCCGCTGATGGATTTCTGCGCGGAGGCCGGGATCAAGCATGAGAGATCTACTCCAAGGCAACCGCAGCAGAATGGACTGGCAGAACGTAGGAACAGGACGCTGAAAGAAGCAGTCCGGTCCATGCTGGCTGAGTCCGGCTTGGGACAGAGTTTCTGGGGAGAGGCGTTGGTGACTGCCTGCTATACTCAGAATAGAAGCGGGATCAACGACAGACTCCAGAAAACTCCCTACGAAGTATATTTTGGTCGTAAGCCTTCTATAGCTCATCTTCGTGCTTTTGGTTCACCATGTTATATCCATAATAATGGGAAGTCGAAGTTAAATGCTTTCTCGCCTAAGGCTGATGAGGGTGTGTTTGTCGGATATGGACA
>JAPKLW010006852.1:0-16387 GCA_026898455.1 Plectranthus barbatus
GTTTCACTTAGAAGATAGGTGAATTGGTATCTAGGTCATTGTGTTCTCGAGCTTTTGGGAGTTAATTGAAATCAACACACCTAGACTTAGGTTGAGATTGAAATTAATCGACTGTTATTGCACCGGTATTAAGGGTTGTAACTAGAATTCGATGAACCGACCCATTCTATCTATTGAAATTGGTTAGTAAAGTTGACAAATCCAAACATATTCATATTCCACCCCAATCCATCCAATATTCCTCAACCGTTCTCTTTTGGATCTTATTTAGTTGAATTGAATTTTACTTAATTGCTTTTAATTGAAATTGAATGCTAGATAGTTTAGAGTTTGATATTCAAAGTTATTTTATCGCGTCTAGATATTGAGTTCCAAAATCAGTCCCTTTTACTTAAACAACGGGCGAATTGAGTTTTCGTGTTCGATAATTTTTACTTGATAAAAAATACTGCATCAAGTTTTGGCGCCGTTGCCGGGGACTCAAAGTGTAGGTCGTTGTTTGATATTAGGGGATTTACGAGCTTGGTAGTCTAGATTTATTATATAGTTACTTAATTCTAGTTCTTGTTGGTGCAGGTGGTGCATGATTACAAGGGCTAAGGCAAAGAAAATACAAGAACAGGCAGCACATGTAGCCGTGAAAGAAGACATGGGTGACGATATTCCAAGGAATGACAGACAGTTGATTGAGGATCTACAGAGGCAACTGGAAGAAGTCCGGAACCAAGTTAACAATCAGGGAGGACGTGAGCGAAGAGAGGAGAGGAGAAATCCTCTCAATAATCTATTCCGACCGCAGAGAGGAGAATCTACTGAGGGATTAAATGTACGAACGGACGCTACTCACTTCGAGATCAAACCACAGCTCGCTCAAATGGTCCAAAGGAATCAGTTTGGGGGGAAGCCTGGTGAAGATCCGAATAGTCATATCACACAGTTTCTGGAGGTAGCAGACATGATAAAGATCAACCAAGTCCCTCAAGAACAGATCAGAATGTATCTATTTTCCTTCTCCCTGAAGGACGAGGCCAAGGATTGGTTGATAGGACTGAATAAAACGGAGGTACGCACATGGGAAAATCTGAAAGAGAAGTTTTTGCTAAAGTATTTTCCGCCGGGCCTGACGCTTAAGAGGAAAGCAGAAATTCAGTCATTCAGCCAACAGTATGACGAGCCACTCTACGAGGCGTGGAATCGATTCCGTGAGCTAATTAGGAGATGTCCAAAACATGGGATGTCTAATGCACAAATTATCTGCCAATTTTATGCCGGAGTGGAGAACGAGACACAGTTGCGGCTGGACAATATTGTTGGAGGAGACTTTCTCGATCTGGAGGAAGATGAGGCCCAGAAGGCCATACAAAAGCTGGCTGAGAACAGTTACAAATGGACGAAGGAAAGAAGGGAATACAAAATTGTGAAGAGTGTCGCCGATTTAAAGGACCAGGAAGAGATGAAGGAAAAAATGGCTTCCTTGGAAACCAAAATGGATCTTCTTCTTTTGGATAGGACTCAACAGCAACAGCAGCAAATGGGGGGTTCCTCGAGGGGAGGAACCCAAAAGCAGAATCAGTACAGAGAGCTGGCACAGGTGGAAGAACAGCCAGTGGATGACGTGAACTACGTTGGAAGGGGAAATTATGAAAATTATAGACGACCCTACTACCAGAATGATAATCCTCAGTATCACCCCAACTTTCGGTACCCTCAGAACCAATCTTATGGGAATCAGAACAATGCTATGAATCCACCTCCCGGATTTGAGCAGAGAGGTGAAGGCTCGAATCAGGGAAATGGGGGTGACAATATGAGGAGGCAGTATGGGCAGCAAGACAGAAGAGGACAGAGTTCCAGGGAAGAGGAACTTGAGAAGAGATTTGACAAGTACGAAAACATGATGACAGAAATGCAGAATCAGATCTCTACTATTGCTAAGCATGTGAGTGGAAGCCATAAGCAGGGACAATTTCCCAGCGATATTGAGGCTAACCCGAAGAAGAACTGCAGCGCTATAACCACCAGAAGTGGTAGGGCATATGATGGGCCCAGTAACCCCACAGCGGGTGATGATAGACAAGAGCATCAGGACAAGAGCTCTGAAGAGGAGGAGATTGAACCGGAAGTGACTCCCCAGCTAGTCAAAACACAAAAGGGGAGCACCGTTGGGAAATTGTTAAGGGGAGCAACATACCCTTTCCTCAAAGACTGGCGAAGAATAAGATGAGCAAGCAATTTGCGAGATTTCTTGAACATTTGAGGAAGGTGCAGATTAATTTGCCACTGCTGGAGGTTCTGCAAGATATCCCAGGGTATGCTAAATTCCTGAAGGAATCAGTAGCTCAACGGAAAAGATTTGGAGAGTTTGAGACTGTGAATTTGTTTGAGGAGTGCAGCGCAGTAATTCAGAAAAAGATGCCTATTAAGAGGCAAGATCCGGGAAGCTTTACTATTCCTTGTGTTATTGGTGGATTGGAGATTGGTCATGCATTGTGTGATTCTGGTGCGAGCATTAATCTGATGCCGCTGACCATCTTCAACAGACTGCAGATCGGAGAGATCAAACCAACCACCATTACTCTCCAAATGGCAGATCGCTCTCTTTCACAACCAAAGGGGATAGTAGAGGATGTTCTGGTGCAAGTCAAGGAGTTCATATTCCCTGCGGATTTTGTGGTTCTAGATATGGAGGAAGACAAGAATGTACCCTTAATTCTTGGGAGACCATTCTTACGTACTGGAGGAGCTCTGATTGATGTGAGAGATGGAGAGCTGACGTTCCGGTTTAATGATCAGAAGGTTACATTCTCTATCTCAGATGCGATGAAGAAGCACGAGGACAGGTATGATGAGTGCAACAATATTGAAGTAATGTCTCTCCCCTTATCTTTTGGTTTCGGAAAGAAAGACGCTTTGGAAGAAGTTATTCATGACTCTCTGCACTCTAACCTTGATTTTGATGAGCTTTATGAGGCTTGTGATGAGTTGTTAGAGATGGTGCATGCACTGGAAGATGCACCAGAGGTCAGGCCCAAGCAAGATGTGAAGTTTCTAGAATTGAGGACCAAGGAAGAAGAGCTAGAGGCAAAATTGAAGAAGGAACAGAGAAAGAACGAAGCCCCTATAGTGGTGTTAAAAGAACTGCCAGATAGCCTCAAATATGTCTTCCTAGGGGAGAAGGACACCTATCCAATGATCGTTAATTCAGCGCTATCTGACTTGGAGATTGAAAAATTGAAGAGAGTCTTGAGGATGCATAGATCAGCGATAGGGTGGCAGATTTCCGACATAAGGGGGATCAACCTGTCTATTGTGATGCATAAGATCATTCTGGAAGAAGGAAGCAAGCCGAAAAGACAACCTCAGAGAAGACTGAATCCGAAGATGCAGGAGGTTGTGAAAAAAGAGGTGATGAAGTTGCTGGATAACAACATCATATATGCTCCAAGTGATAGCGAGTGGGTCAGCCCAACTCACATGGTGCCAAAGAAAGGAGGATTCGAGAAAGTCATCAAGCCTGGAGGAGAAGAAGTGATCGAGAGACCGACTACAGGATGGCGTTTCTGCATTGACTACAGAGCTTTAAATAATGCAACTCGTAAGGATCATTTCCCTTTACCATTTATTGATCAAATGCTTGACCGTCTTGCAGGGAAATCTCATTATTGCTTCTTGGATGGATACTCCGGATACAACCAGATTGTGGTGGCACCTGAAGACCAACACAAGACAGCCTTCACCTGCCCCTACGAGATTTTTGCCTATAGGAGGATGCCCTTTGGGCTGTGCAATGCGCCAACAACTTTTCAAAGGTGTATGATGTCCATATTTCATGGTTTGATTGAAAATGTTATGGAAGTTTTTATGGACGATTTCTCTGTGTTTGGCTTGTCTTTTGATGATTGTTTGGCTAATCTGAAAACTGTGTTGCAAAGATATGAGGAGACTAACCTAGTACTAAACTGGGAAAAGTGTCATTTTATGGTTAGAGAAGGGATAGTGTTAGGACATAAGGTCTCTAGTAGGGGAATAGAGGTTGATAAGGCTAAGATTGTAGCAATTGAACAACTTCCCTTGCCTAAGACAGTGAAAGGGGTTAGGAGTTTCTTGGGACATGCTGGATTCTATTGAAGATTTATCCAAGATTTTTCCAAGATAACCAAGCCCTTGTGTAGTTTGCTAGAGAAAGATGCCCCATTTGAATTTAGTACTGACTGTGTGAGAGCCTTTGAGAGGTTGAAAAGTGCATTAGTGACAGCCCCTGTGTTAGTAACTCCAGATTGGGCGAAGGATTTTATTCTGATGTGTGATGCTAGTGACTCTGCTGTGGGGGTAGCTCTAGGCCAGATTAGAGATAAAATTTTTAGAGTTATTGCCTATGCTAGCAAAACATTAAATCCTGCTCAATTGAATTACACTGTGACTGAGAAGGAATTACTTGCTGTTGTTTATGCTTATGATAAGTTTCGTCCTTATTTGATAGGAGCAAAATCTGTTGTTTATACTGATCATGCAGCGATTAGATATTTGTTTGCTAAAACTGATTCAAAGCCTAGGTTGCTTAGATGGATTCTGCTTTTGCAAGAGTTTGATATGGAGATTAGGGATAAAAAGGGTTGTGAAAATGTAATTGCAGATCATCTATCTAGGTTAGAGAATCCGGTTGAGGGAGATAATCACACTAGTTTAATTAAGGAGGATTTTCCGGATGAAAGGATTATGACTGTGACTACTGCTAGTGTTCCATGGTATGCCGATTTCTGCAATTTTTTGGTTGCAGGTGTCCTACCTCCTGATGTAGAGCCCTATCAGCGGAAGAAGTTTTTGAAAGAATTTTTTGCAGTCACTTCTGCAACAAACTCATGGACAAACTGCTGGCAAGATATGGGGTGCGACAACGAGTAACAACAGCCTACCACCCGCAAGCCAATGGACAAGCTGAACTGGCTAATAGAGAAATCAAGCAAGTGCTGGAGAAGACAGTGGTGAGTCGGAAGGACTGGAGTAAGCGACTCGATGAAGCTCTGTGGGCTTGCCGGACAGCCTTCAAGACACCAATCGGCATGTCCCCATACCAATTGGTCTATGGCAAGTCTTGTCATCTTCCAGTTGAAGTTGAGCATAAGGCGTTTAGGGCCATCAAGACCTTAAATCTTGATTTTCTGAAAGCTCAAGGGGATCGAGTGCAGAAGCTGAACGAGCTAGAAGAATGGAGACACGAGGCATACGAGAGCACAAAGTTGTGCAAAGAGAGAGCCAAACGGTTTCATGACCGTCAGATTCGAGTAAAGAAGTTTTACAACGGTGACTTGGTTCTTTATTTTAATTCTCGTTTGAAATTGTTTCCGGGTAAATTCCGTTCTCATTGGACAGGACCGTACAAGGTGCGAGAAGTGTTCGAGAATGGGACTCTGGACTTGGAAACTGAAGATGGCCACCACTTCAAGGTAAACGGGCATCAAGTTAAATGATTTCACACTTCCGAGCAACCCCGGACTGTGAATGAAATTTCACTTGCATGATGGTAAGTAGGTGAGTTTGTCGAGCTTCAGACGTTAACTGTAGCGCTTCTTGGGAGGCAACCCAAGTGAGAATTGTTTGTCTTGTATTGTTTAGGTTAGATTTGCATATGTTTTGATAATTTTCGCATTGTATTAAGTTTGGGGGATGCCTATCTTGGTAGAAGTTAATTGGATTGATGCAGGGATGGAAATTTTTGATTTTTAGGGACAAAATATGTCAGGCCGTGACGTATCCCGAGCGGGATCATTCGGTCCCGTCCGGGATGGAATTTTTGGGGGAAAATAGGTCATTCGCTGTAGCGTATCCCAAACGTGATCACTACGTCCCGTTCGGGACCGGTCGGTTCATTGCTGCTAAACCGGACCGGTTCACTCATCCCGAACGGGATAGGGCTGGGGCGCTCGGGACCGAACGCACGCCTATAAATATAGGCCGCGCGGGATTGTTCATTTTCGCCTCTTTTTATCTCCCGAACGGTACTCATCTTCCCTTTTTGTTTTTCCTTCGATTTCCCAGCAATTCTAAGGTAATTTCTCCCTTCTATTCACGTTTATCTTTCATTTGTATTGCTTGTGTGAAATATTATTGGATAATTTAGCGAAATTTTGGTATTTGAAGTTCCAACCTAGGGTTTTGAAGTTATGCACGCTAGGTGTTCGATGAAATGTCCCAATGCATGTCTTATGTTTATTCTTCATATTTGTTGCAATTTCTGGGCATATTTCTTGATGTTAATTGTAATTATTCATGAATTCTAGAGAAATTGGGGATTGAGGATAGTAGTTGCACTATGGTGATTTTGTTTGAACTACTTCTTTGGAATGCACTTTGTGTGGGTGTTGGGTTGTGTATTTTGCTAGGAGGACTTTTATTGAACAAGATTTATGGTAAATTTGGGTATTTGATTGAATGGATATACACGGATGACTTGAATTGACTCTTGATTGATTTTATTGCAGAGATTATGGCACCCAGGCGCCCGATAGGTTTTACCGATGCCGAGTACAAGGCATTCAAGGATTTACGGAAATATGTCGTGCACGGGTCGAAGTACCCTTGCCCCGAGATGATGATAGCTTTGGGCATCCGCGAGGATGTGGAGGCTTTGCTACAAAATATTGGTTGGAAGGCCCTATTGGAGAAGAAATGGCCATCGATGGAGGAACAGACAAAGGAATTCTTGGCTTCCGCGTCTGTGCGGAAGAGCACTGGGAACTGGCCAACCCATCTGGCCTTCAAGATGGGGGGCACTCGTTATACTCTGGAGAGGAAAGAATTGGATGCGATATATGGGTGCGATGAAGAAGCACGGTATGTTCCGGATGTGTTCGACGCCAAGGAATTCTGGAAGATGATCTCCGGAGAGCCAATTTTAGGGAACTTGAGAATGAAGCTTGCCAAGGCATCCCTGGTGCGGAATCCGGTCCTGCAATATATCCATAAGGTGGTGGTGAACTCAGTCTCCGGCTGCCACGAGACGAACAATGTCATTATGTCGGAGCTCTTCATGCTCCACTTCTTGCTTTCCGGTGCCCCATTTTCCATGGCTGCTGTGGCTATGGATAATTGGAGCCGCCCTCCCACGCGCTCCAACATCTACTGTGGGGGCCTCATCACGCCGATCCTCGATCACTTCAGGATTCCCCGGGTGGGCACAGAGGTACCATCGTCTAAGTTGGACCTCCCAGCACTAACTCTGGCCAAATATATATCTGCTATACGGGAGAATGCTTTTCTGTACAAGTTGGTGGGCGATGCGTGGTTTATGTTGCCTAACACCGCTGCTACTTCCATCATAGCCCCTAACTCGGAGGCTAACCTGTTGATGGAATCTCCCGACCACAGAGCTCGCTGGTACCAGAAGAGGCGTGACGGTATGTATGGGTCGTACGACCAGATGGCATCGGGCCAGGACGATGCAGACGATGAATCTGCTGACGAGGAGGACCCACAGCCAGAGCAGGGGGCCGGGACGTCCTCAGCTGGAGGGCGTCGCACATGGCAGACTGAGATGCTCGAGACCATACGGGGCATGTCATCCTCGATGGCGGGACTGGATTTGAGGATGGCCGGACTGAGCACAGAGATGACCGGGTTGAGGGCCGACATGGGGGCTCAGAGGACATGGATGGAGCAACAGTTCACTGGAGTGAACACCAGACTGTCAGGTGTTGAGACGGAGCTCCACGATTTGATTGATCGGTTCCCATCATACTATCAGAGGCGCAGGCTCAATCCTAATGCTCCCGGAGGTGCTCAGCAGTGATTGCCGCCCTTTCCGTCTATTCAAACTTAGTTTCTTTGAACTAAGTTTGGGGGGTGGGACGGACGGACGCCGGTTTTCCCCTTTATCCCTATCTTTTATGTGTTATGTTTTATTGAACTATTTTACATGCTTTTGAACTATTTTACTTGCTTTCTTAGTGTACGGAGTGTAGTTAGGAATCAGTGGATGGAGTAGTTCGATTTGGTTGTAATGATGATTAATCTTGTCTGATGATGATTATGATATTTTGGAACTACTGGATATGTTGTGGTTTTTGATGATGATCACAGGTGGACTGAACAATTACAAGCGAAACCATGCTGAAATTTTTGTGGTGTCTCCCACCTGGTAACTATTGGAAAAAGGGTACACTTATTCTTATCTAACTCTCACACACCTTTGGTTTGAAATTGAAGTGCTATTAAGTGAAATGTTCTTATTCGTGATAACTTTGACTTGAGATTGAACTTATGACGAGGCATAAACATGATTGAATCGTTTGAGCTTATGATAGGGCGGAATAACTTGAAATTGATGCATGCTTTAGGTTGAACAAATTTGGCATTTGATGTCATGTTATATTAATGCTTAGAACTTGAAACTTTTAACTTGTGAGATTTTGAGCCTGATGAGTACATTCTATCTCATTTTTGATTGTTTGAGAGAGGCGAGGCACAAGTGGAATGAGTAGAGTCTGTCAATGCCACTTAGTTTAACATGTACATTGAACTAGAAAATGATTTTAGGCCATTCCTTCTTAGTACCTACCTTTGATATTGTTGGAGAATAAGGTGGAGATATGATTATCCTAGCCATTGTTTCGGAGCCACTTTGAGCCTTGAATTCTTTCATGTTGTGCTTAGGAACAAATTGTGGGTTGGGACAAGATGAGATAAAAAGAAGTGAGTGTTTTGTGTTTGAATTGAAAGAAATTGTGTGGGAAGGAAAAAGAAAATGAGGAAAAGAAATGAAGAAAGAAATATATATAAAAAAAAAAGAGAGAATGATAAAAAAAAATAAAAAAAAGGGGAAAAAGAAAAAGAAAAAAAAGAAGAGAAGTGAAAAATGGCAAGTTTGAATGCATATATGGTGATAGAAATGAGAACTTATCGGATTGTGGAATAGAAGTATGCACTTAGATATTGCGGGGTTGATTGGTTGAATGTTGAGAAGAGGGTTGAATGAATGAGCCACTTTTGCCTAAAACACCCTGCCTGTTAGTCAGCCACGTTACAACCTGATATAGTCCTATTTGATTCTAGAACAATGTACTAATGTGAACAAAGGTGTCAGAGATGAATGATATGAATGAAACTTGTGCACTTGTGTTGAGTGAAAGAAAGAAATTAACCCTATACAGTTGAGCGTGAGTATTACTCCTTATATGACCACATGCCGGTAAGGTTGAGTTCTTCGCATTAATCCAAACATGGTAGATAATGAAAAATTTGTGAGATTGAAGGATGCATCGATAGATAGTAGTGAGCTGTGAAGCATTGCACCAAGCGAATGAAAATCTAGTTCTTGTTTTTTATTGAGGACAATCAAAGGTTTAAGTTTGGGGGGTTTGATATGTGCGTAATTTGCATGATTTTGGGGATGTGAATTGAATGGATTTATGAGAATTTGGTACACAAATCACACACATATCTCTTCTTTTCATTGATTTTCCTTCACTGGGTGTTCGTGAGTTGTTTTGAGTGTGCGGGGCGCGAAAAAAAGGTTAGAAATTCGAGTTTTGAAGCTGAATTGAAGCTCGGGCCGAAGCAAATTTCGTTCCAGATGCATATGTCCCGTTAGGGAAAGAAAGACACGAAATTGCTGGAAATTCAAAGCGGTCCCGTTCGGGATGGATTGGTCCCGTTCGGGACCGAGGCTCGGGACGAAGATGTTGCGTACGGGATACGTCTTTTTGGCGTGAATTCGAGGAGAAAGAAATGAGAAGCCGTGAGTCATCCCGCTCGGGATGGAACCGTCCCGTTCGGGATGGGTCGGGACCTTCGGGTCTTGACCTCGATCCATTCCGCGTGGGATGAGATTTTGCAAAGGTTCATCCCATTTGGGATGGGTCTGACTGGGCTGCGAGTTTCTTAACTATAAAAGGCCAAAGAATGCTAATAATTGGGGTTCGACTTTTGCAAACCCTAGGGAGACTAAGGCACGAGTTAGCAGCGATTTTCACTTCCCGAAAGCTGGAAATTGAAGGTGGAAGGAAGGATTAGAAGCTAGATTGAAGATTCATCATTAAAATCCTAAGCTTTCTTGTTCTCCTTTCTCTTCTATGTTCTACTTTGTGGTTTTGATAGTTTTCATTGTATTCATGAGTGGCTAAACTCATAGTTGAGGATTTGGATGTGATTGGGACGATTTGAATATTGTTAGGATTTGAATTATTGAAGTTTTCAAGGTTTTGATTATCATTGTGGATTTAATTTGTGTTCCTTTCATGATTGATCACCATGTGTTGGAAAGTATGCCTCAATGAACTAACTTAATATGTTTGTAAATTAGAGGGGATTGCAATAATAATTGGGTATTGTTTCACTTAGAAGACAGGTGAATTGGTATCTAGGTCATTGTGTTCTTGAGCTTTTGGGAGTTAATTGAAATCAACATATCTAGATTTAGGTTGAGATTGAAATTAATCGACTGTTATTGCACCGGTATTAAGGGTTGTAACTAGAATTCGAGGACCCGACCCATTCTACCTATTGAAATTGGTTAGTAAAGTTGACAAATCCAAACATATTCATATTCCACCCCAATCCATCTTATATTCCTCAACCGTTCTCTTTTGGATCTTATTTAGTTGAATTGAATTTTACTTAATTGCTTTTAATTGAAAGTGAATGCTAGATAGTTTAGAGTTTGATATTCAAAGTTATTTTATCGCATCTAGATATTGAGTTCCAAAATCAGTCCCTTTTACTTAAACAACGGGCGAATTGAGTCTTCGTGTTCGATAATTTTTACTTGATAAAAAAAATACTGCATCATACATCACACGGAGTGAGCTCATCAATGGAAGGAAGTGAAATACATGATTTGAGATGTGTGAGTACTTTATTAGAAGGATGACCAAGTCGAGCATGCCATGTGGCAACATCAATGGAAAGATTACAAGATACAACGACAGAATTCATCATACAAAGAGAGGCAAACTTATGGTGAGCTTGCTGAATTACAGATGGCTGAAATGAAGCAGAATTGATGATATAAAGGTTCTTGAACAGATGTCCCACAGCTATGATAGATTTTGTGTTAGGGTCCTGTAAAATGCAACAAGAATCAAAGAAACAGAAGCTAATACCAGAATCATGTGAGGTCTTGTGAACTGATAAGAGATTGAATTTGAACGAAGGTATATACATAACAGAATGCAAGGTGAGTTTGGGAGACAAGATTGAGCTGCCTGTATGAGATATATGCTGAGTACTCCCATCAGGCAAACAAACGGGAATAACCGAGGAAGTAGGGATAGGAGAGACTAGCATATCCAAGTTAGTGCACATATGATTGGTAGCACCAGTATCTACAATCCATGATCCCATTCCTATGTATTTATCAAGCATAGAACCAAAACAAGTGGAAATTGAGTTACCTACGAACTCAGGAAGAACAACAACATTGACCACGGCAGCAGCGGAAGAAGTAGGGTCGTCATTCCATTCCAATGAGCTATCAGACACCATGGCTGCAACAGGAGGACTTTTACGTTTGTTATTATCAATCCAGTCTGGATACCCGACAATTTTGAAACACTTATCAACAGTATGACCAGTTCGTTTGCAATGCGAACAAACAGGAGGAGAAAAATCGCGTTTCTGGAGATATCGTGGTCGATGAGTATCACGAGACCACTGAGGTTTGGCGTGCATAGCCACATTCTCATGACTCATATTAAAATTTTCAGAGATATGACGATTTTGCTCAGCCTTGAGCATCGTCGAATACACTCGCGTAATAGGAGGCAGAGGATCAGATATCAGCACCTGATTTTTCTCAACCGAGAAATAGTCATTTAAACCAAGGAAAAATTCCATGGATCGATCCTCTAATTTAATAGAATCAAACACAGCGGCAGCATCAGCAAGAGCTGCACGGACCCCAAGCACAAAATCAGCAGATTTACCAGCATATTTACGCGCGATGCTCTCACAATCGATGCCCGAACATAGTGCTTCCAATTGATCCGTGAGATCCTTGAGTTTACCATAGAAATCAGTCACACCTAATGTATTCTGCTTCATAACTGCAATATCGCGCTTCAGCTGATAGAGAAGTGAAAAATTCGTCACACTGTAACGATCCTCCTACTCACGCCATAGAACTGAAGCGAAGCTGACGTAGGCGAATTGATTAACCAACTCCTTGGAGATGGAGGATTTGAGCCAAGATAGAACCATGCAATCAACTTTCCTCCATCTGCGAAAATATTTTGATGTAGAAGGAGGACAAACACACGATCCATCTGCAATGCCAAACTTATCCTTGGATGTTAGAGCCGTAACCGCCACGATCCGCCACATGCGGTAATTTGCATCTGTGAGAGGGAAAGAGACCAGACTAACTCCAGGATGATCCGAACAATGTAAAAAAAGTTGTTCTTCATAAACAGCATCATCAGAAGAAGTATCAGATGAAGTAGCAGTAGCCATGAATAGAATGGAATGAACACGAAATCAGGATCGAATTCCTGCGAATGATACCATGTGAAGATAGAAGAAAAAAACAGGTTTTGAATATCAAAGTATAGCTTCATTCATTTGTAAAATGTTATTCGAGAGACTGAAAATACAATGATGCACTATATATACATTGTAAAGGAAGAATCTAGAAGGCATCATCTACCATCTAACTGACTAACAAACTGAAAAATATCTACAACAACTATTTTAGAGTTTGTTATTTATGCATGCAGCCATGCACGTGCAGAAGTTTAGCTGTTGTTCCTTTCGTGTGTGTTGCCAACTCGATATATCCTCAATAGGAGGGCGTAAGGTTTCTTCACGACGAGGGCGTGATGCACAGGGATCTCAAACAATCAAATCTCCTCATCAGCCATGAAAACGGCGACATCAAAATCTGCGACTTCGGATTCTCGGCGCAGTTCGGATTAACGGCGGGGGCGGTGTCGTTCTACCCTCGTGTTGGTACGCGATGGTACAAGACCCCGGAGCTTCTCCGATGAAGTTGGAGGTATACGTGCACCGTCGACATGTGGGCGGTGGGTTGCGTAATGGCGGAGATGGTGCTGGATCAAGCGCTTTTTCCGGGGCAAGCAGATGATGATGATGAACAGCTAGACTGCATACACCGAGTGATCAATCCCTCGTTCAATCGGCTTGAAATGAAGATGGAGACGCTGGTGTTGTTTCAAGGCACGGCGGAGCTTACTGCTGCAGGAATTGATCTGAACAGAAGATTTTTGGCGTATGAAACAGAGAAGAGGATAACGGCGACGGATGCTCTGAATCACCCTTGGTTTCATGAATAGTTTTATATATCTTAATCATGTAAACTACTGTAACATATTTTATGAAATATTTGATATTTTTCATCAACAAAAATCGTGTATTCATTCAAGTAATATTCATCAGAATAATTTAGCCTCTTATTTGTGAATGAGTGATTCTAAATGCAGCCGTATTTTTACTAAATGTAGCCCCTTTAGAAAATAAAATTTTAAATTAGTTTATAATATTGCAATTTTATCTTTGTAGTCCCAAAATAAAATTTTGATTAAGATATTAAAAAATCAAAACTCAAACATATAACCACATCTCAAACAAAAACTTAATTCTTTTATCATTTACTATGATTGTTGAATGGCTTCAATTAAGAACTATCAAAATCATACATCTCATATCGATCTGATGGATGATCTTATTTTATTTTGAGGGTTTTTTACAATTCATATTCACTCTCATTTAGTAATTTTTTATTGTTTTGGTAGCTGTTAATTGGGTCATTCAACAACCATAGTAATGATAAAAGATTTAAGTTCTTGTTAAGTCAATATGTTAGTTTGATTTCTATTTCATGATGATAGGGATGGGGCTACATGTTTGAGTTTTGGTTTTTACTAATTTGATTAGAGTTTTAAATTGGTGTTACAAGAATAATATTGTAATATTATATTTTTTTAAAGGGGCTACGTTTAGCAAAAATATGATTGCATTTAGAATTACCTTTGTGAATTTCTATTTTTCAACAAAATATTCAACACTAAAACATTATTAATCTTTTAAATTTACACATGCATATGTAGCCTATAACAAAATATTTTAACCTCTTATTTATGTATTTTTATTTTTCAACAAAAAATTCAACTTTAAATTTAATCCATTAAAGGATATTTTGATTGGAAATTGTTGTTATTTGTCGTCAAGTAGGTCGCCATTCTTTTGGCAAATATTAATATTTTACGAGACAAATTATAAATTAGTCAATTCTCACTGTAAAATTAAAAATAAAAGAATTAATTGATTTATACGTATAAATTTGTGTTTTTAATGGATATGAAGTTCATATAAATATGATAATCTATCAATCACTACAAGAAAAAAACTAATAGACAACGGTGAAAAGACAACGGTTTAAGCTTGAAACCGTTGTCGTAGATTGATTAAAGCATAAACCGTTGTCATAGAGTATTTAAAAACGCAAAAAGACAACGATTAAGCCTTACAGTTGTTATTTAGGTGTTGTCTATTGTTGATTTATTCTCTTATGATGTTCCTTGACTTTCACACTAATTCGATATTATTTTTATCTATATTATTTGAGTTGGTCTCCTGAGAGACGGTCGCAACATTTTTTTTATTGTGAGACGGACCTTAATACATCATTTTAATAAATTAAATACATTATTTCATTTTTAAAATTACATTATTTGCAACAAAGAAATACATCATTTGCAATAAAGAAACACAACGTTTCATTAAATTCGTTTCACAATAAAAATGTGAGACATCATTTACAATAAAGAAACACATCATTTCATTAAACTCGTCTCACAATAAAAATGATGAGACCGTCTCATCTGAAAATTTGGCATATTATTTTCCTATTCATCTAGTTTTTCAAATTTTTTATGCATTTGCTTGATTTAAAAATTAGAGGGGTCAAGAAAAGTCATAAAATCTCACACACGCACACACAAATTTATAAATTTGACGCTCCAATTAATAATCTGAGAACCTAATAATTAGGGTTAATAATCTTAATATAAAAGAATCAAATCTTAATTAACTCGAATGAGTAAATGTACAATTTAATAACATTAAAAAAAAGCCAAGATTTAGTAAATTGGAACAGTTCACATTCACAATTACAAGATACAATGAAATTAGGAATAGAAGAAAGATAAATTACATTCCCGGTCCCATTCGAATTGTATCACTTTTTCTTTTTATTCCATTTCATTAGTTTCTTTTCTAAAAATGACAATTTTTTCACACCCAACAATAAAAAATTAATTCTACTCAACTCGATCAACACTCACAGTCCTTGATTATTGTGCTCAGTCTAATCGAAACAATTCAGGCAGGATGGAGGTAGTAACAAAGAATTAAAAGATAATAACTGAAAATGAAAAGTCCCTTTACTTTTTGCTTAAATTTAATCTTATACATCCAAATATTTTTCATAAAATTTCAAATCCATAATCTCTTTATCATAAATAAAGTATTTTCATCAATGTGCCAAAATAATTTTTTTTAATAAAAATATATTTAATTAAATTCTCACACTTAAAAATCTACGTAATATTAAATTCATAATCTCTTAATTACAAATAAAATAATTTCACTAGTGAACTAGACAAGAATAATCCTTTAATTTATTCATAAGTAACACAACATTAATGCAGGGCAGGGGCCAAATCCCTTTATTTTCCCTCCAAAAGCCACCTCCATGCAGTGGGCCACGTGTGACAAGGAGAAGCGGCCACGTCATGGTCTGGGACCACTAGGGTACATGGAGTGGTGCTTCCGTGGAAACGCCTCTTCTGCAGGGGCAATCTGGTAATCTACTAAACAGAAGTTTCAATTCATAACAGACAGCTCCGCGGAGCAAGTCCTTAAATTTGAGACCAAAACAAACCGAAAGAAACTATTTCCGGTCTGAAAAGCCTCACGGAGAAAAGGTTTGATTCTTTCTAGGAAAGAAAGGAATCATATCATGGACGCCGACGAGGTAAATTCCGCTCTCGATTAGGGAATCGCGGCCGCTCTTGCAGCGGAGCCACTTTTTATTTATTTAATTTTTTTTTGCAGCAGCACTACCAACTACCTAACTGATTCTTTGTTGTTAGAGTTTTTCCCTTCTGAGTTGCTGCATTCATTCTTTGCGGGTTTGGTTTTGTTCTTGTTTTCTATATCTGGCTGCTTCGCATCATTTGATGGAGTTTCTTCAGGTTTTGCGAGTGTGTGCTTTTTTGAAAAATCTTACCCTTCTTTTCGTTTTTGGCGGATGGTGATGTTTCTTTGAATTTATTCTAGCTTCCATTGATGATTTGAATTATTCTTTGGCGTATTCGTGATGAAAGGTGTTGTTGGATTTGTTGGCCCATTTGTGAGCCCAAATCATTATTTCCCA
>JAPKLW010006853.1:0-16384 GCA_026898455.1 Plectranthus barbatus
TCTAAAAACTTCAATCATCCCATTAAAAATACTGCTACTTTGCAGGCATATATAATGCAACTTATATCTAAAAAATTTAAAAAAAAGTCCCTGAATAAACAATTAAATTGTTGAGGCGAAAATTAACAACACCCGCTCCTCTGTCGAGTTGTTTATTCGATTTTGGTGTTGATAGTTGCAATATCAAATGAATTGGTTCAGTTTTGCAACCATTTGTACTCTTTTCCACCGATCTCGTTGCACCATCTTCATTTTCTTTGTTGCAGATAGGTTAAAATGTGGTAGGGTGGGATGGCGACGTCGTTACTAGCGGAAGAGAGATTGAACGACAATGTCGGCGGATGATGGGAGAACGAACATACATATTGATTTTCTTCAAAAGTTTTGAATTGTATGGAATAAGATACTGATTAATTTTCTTCAAACGTGTTGGAGACACGAATAGCAAATGGAAAGATAGAGAGGATCATACTTTCCACAATCTCAGCAAAATTAGTTAGGAAAGAATCTAAATCAAATGCAAAAATACCAAACAGCCCTTATTACATTAAATTAATTAATAAAACAATAAATTATAATATTTGTAATCTTAAATCTGGACCGCTCAATTTGAGAAATAGAAGGGTAGGATTTATTCTCATCTTCCATCTAAATGCGACTTGTGATATAATTACGCCTCTGATTTTGGTTACTGATGGGAGATGTAAATAAAATTAAGTGATAGGTTAGTCTAAAAACTCAAACTCATGACCTATTGATCATAATTAAAGTGTTTTTATCATTACATACCGAACAAAAGACACAACAACTTAATTTCTCAATGCAGAATAGATGCAACCAAATTACACTACAGACCCTGAAAAACACAGCTCCGACAACCCAAAACAACATCAACGCCAAATTCATACTCATTGAAAAAGGCCGCATAGATCTGGAGGGGGCAGCGCATTGCTTGATTATTATGTGGTCTTGTGCCTTTCCAAATTGATGAACACAATTATCAAGAATAGTCACAGTTGAAACATCACTGAAAAGACTCAATCGTGGCAGGCAAAGCAAGTTTCAAGCAAAAGTTGAGATATTTTCATATAACAAAAGGATTGAACCAGTTTTACACATAATTCAGAATCCAAATCTATCAAATCTACAGCAATTGACGATTGCTATCAACATCAAACAAAAACCCAATTGAACATTATCGAGATCATCTAGAATTCCTGAGAAGCAGACCCGCTTTCTCCCTTCCCTTTGCCTTCACCAGCCTTCTTCGGCAGCAGAGTGCGATGAATGTTCGGCAAAACGCCGCCGTTTGCAATCGTCACCGACCCCAAAAGCTTACTCAGCTCCTCGTCGTTTCTCACAGCCAACTGAATGTGCCTCGGAACAATCCTAGTCTTCTTGTTATCCCTCGCCGCGTTTCCGGCAAGCTCCAAAACCTAATTTTTTACAAATTCACCATTAGACCACAGATAAAACATTCTGATCCACCAAATTCGACGAGATTTACAGATGCATACCTCCGCAGCAAGGTACTCAAGGACGGCGGAGAGGTAGACTGGGGATCCGGATCCAACGCGCTCAGCGTAACGCCCCTTTTTGAGGAAGCGAGCGATTCGCCCGACGGGGAATTGCAGACCGGCTTTAGTTGATCTGGTCACGGACTTCGATTTCGGTTGACCGCGGCCGCCGATGGTCTTCGCCGCCGCAGTCTTTCCGGCCATGGTTATCGTAGATTTTTTTTTTAATTTTAGGAGGGATTTTCAAATTTGAATTCGTAAGAGTTGAGATTTGCTGTTGGAATGTTAGAAGGTATCGTTTATATTAAGGGAGTGAGTCTATATTCTGATTGGTCCATATTATTCACGCGGATTGCCAGCGTAGACGCTTTGCTTTTACTATTTAAATAAGATTTATCAGTTCTTCTATTGGTTATTTGTTGAACGCCGAGGATTGCCACGCTGGCATTAAATTAACGGTTTGTGATCGATGCTCGTGATTATTTATGATGAAATATTTTAAAATAAGCTTCAAATTTAAGAGGCATTTCTTTAACCGTCGAAATCACTATCACTATATATTTGATAGTAGAGGTAAGAGGTATGCATGAGTTTATTTTTCGAGAATAATTCTCAATTTTTATATTTGGTTTGTGAAATAGATTTAAAAATCATTTTCAATTCTGATTATTGATTTTTTAAGTTTCTTGGATAATAAAATAATTAAAAAATATATAAATAATTATTAATTTAATAATAAAAATCAAGAAATTAAAATATGTAAATAATCTATTTATCTTCTATGTGTTTTATAAAATTAAGATAAAAATAAATAATAAATTAATAATTTTATTATTATAATATCTTAAAAAGAATGATATATAATTATAATAACATATAATATTATAAAATAATATATTTATCATAATATTTAAGAATAATATTATAAAAACAAGAAAAAGTCAATAAATAAGAAAATAATTATAAAATTAAATTAATTAAAAATCTTAAATAGATAATTAATTTAATAATAAAAAATCATGAAAATATAATAATATTAAAATTAAAAAAAAAGTAATATATTTATCTTCTCATTTATTTTATAAAATATAAAATTAAGATACAAATAAATGATTAATTTAATATATTACTAGGTATTCACCCGTGCGTTGCACGGATATTTTATATTTTAGTATTATGAAGAAGATGTAATAAGGTGCGTTAAATATTTCGTGTGATTATAGTCTAATTTATATATTTGAATGTATTAACATTTGAAATATCACTTAATGGAGAATTAAAATAAATTGTTGTATCATTTTATAAATGTCATAAATAATTGCAGGAAATTATTATCTTTTAAATATTGAGAGAAATATATAAGTGCCTTTAATATTATTCTTGGTTATAAAAGTAATAAAAATAAAATAATAAAACATAAAATAACATAAAATAAAAAATAAGAAATAAATAATTTTGGAAGTGAGAAATGCAAATGCAAATGGAAATGAAACTCACCATTTTGGAAGGTTTTAGTGATTTCTAAATTTTTCGGTATTATTCATATTTTTTAATTTTCATACCCTTAACTAAACAATGTGTTTCGGAATCATTACATTCCCTCATACTAAAATCTACGAACCAAACGGACCATAAATATATATATCATATTGATATTTTTTTGCGAAAACATTAATTGTATAGGCCCAATAACTGATTGGGCTTTTTTTAAAAACTATTTCACATGGAACTTGGGAGATAATTGGGCTGAAATAAGTTAAAACTCGATGAAACATATTATTAGAAATGGAATATTTAATAATAACAAATCGATTATAGGATTAGAATAATAAATTTTCAATTCTACATTGAAAACAAATTTAAATCGTTCAAATTAAACTAGAAGAGATTAATTTTGATTTTGATCTTCGTTTTTTGATTGAAAAAAAAAAAGTAATTTGAATGAGTAACTTTTTTTTTTGAATGAGTAATGTTTTTAATTGTCTTAATATTTAAAAATGCCCAAATTTTTAAAACACATCAAGGAAATGCCCACTTTTATAAACATGTATAAGAAATGCCCAAAAGTACAATTTCTGACAATAATTTTCGTTTAACTATCAAATCTAGACAATGATTAGTGTAATGATGTCCATATTATTAATTAAGAGCAATATTTAAGTAATATAATGGATTTAACAATTTTATAAATAAGGAAAGAAAAACAATTTATTGGATCTTGAGTTGATTTGGTCATCATCACTATATGGGGAAAAATATATGTATATATGTAAATTGTGATCCTGACCGGTTCATAGTGGTCCTGACCGGCCAGGAACGGTGCCGACCGGTTCGAACCGGGCGGTCCTGACCACTTTTTCAATTTTTTTACAATGGTCCTGACCGGTTCAGAATGGTACTGACCGGCCAGGAAACCTTCCTTCCCTTTTTTTTTTACAATGGTGATGACCGGTTCATCTTGGTGATGACCGGTCAGGAACCGGTCCTGACCCGGTCTGACCGTGGTCCTGACTCCACATTTAATTTTTTTAAATTGATCCCTACATCTTTTTGAGTTGATTTTTTCTTTTTAAAATTTTTCTTTCCTGCAATGAATAAATTATTGAGTAGATGTGTGAATACAAATAAGTCGTACATTGCGATGCAGACACATGCATGCCAACTTGTTAATTTTTTTGAAAAAAACAGTAACAATCGACCTATTTTGTACTCCACTAATCAATTCCATCAACTATTTTTTGAAAAAAACAGTAAGAATCGACCTATTTTGTGTTTGAAACGAAGATTGCAATAAAAATATTGTTTCTCCAATATAAATGTTCATACAATATTTTCAAATACATAATCAATAAGAAAAGTCAAATAATCTCAAAGCCATTAATCTCCTAAATAAAATAGTGTTCTCGGCTTTCTGCATCCAATCTCTAGAAGGCAATCCCAACACACACATCTCTATGTGTGCGCATGCATAAGTCCCATGCTGCGATCTCAAAGGTGCACGAAAATACGAAACCCTCTCAAATGCCATCGATCTTTTGTAAATTTCCCTCAATCTCAATGTATTCTCATCCCAATACTTGCCTGCGCTCAAATACTTATGAAAGTTATCAGTCATCTTTCTCACTTCTGCGAAGACATCTTGCAAGATTCTGGAGCGGCCGGGATTATCGTAGGCATCAATCAGTAAGGCAGTCCACGAAGGGATATACATATGCACGGTATACCAACACCCATGAACATAACATGGTACAATAAACTGTAAAATAGAATAAAATCGGTAAAGAGAGAATTATATCATTAAAAAAAGCGCGGCATTTAAATATATTCTTACCGTATCTGCACCCTTCCAATCTAAACTAGTAACGCAATCTGTACCATTTATAAACTGCATTAGTTTAGCTGACTCCGGCGCCCTCGCACCTTGTTTATGTGGTTGATAATCACTTCTCATAGTGTCCTACAATCAATGAAAAATGAATATAGTTAAATAATAATGACAATTAAATTCTAAGAAATACATAATTACTTACATAAAACTGGGGTCGAAGGATCCGGGTTGTTCCTGGAACCTGGTAGATACTTCTCTGCAACGCCATGACGTACCAGTCAATTACCTCCGTAGTTAACGGTTGACGGTAGTCCTCTAACATCGTAAAGAATTGTTGTGGCCATTGTTGATTGTCATCATAACACCTCCTAATACCAGGTTCACCACTTTGCCGATACTCGTTGTAGTTATCCTCCAAGGCCATACTAATACCAGCAGGCCGTCCATCATCCTCCTAAGAAACAACACAATATAAATCATCAAAATAAACAGCAGTGAAAAATCGACAAAATCTAAATATACCTGAAGCTGAATATCGCGTGCAAGCATATAAGGAAATGGGGGCTCCACACTCTGTATGTGCTCAGTAGAACGACGAGAGACACTACGTCTGTGCTCACTAGAACGACGGGATACACTGCGTCGTCGCTCCGAAGAGGGCCGAGAAGCACTATGTCGGGGCTGCTCCTCAGTCTCAAGCAGGTCGGTCTGTCTATCATCTCGATACTGGTGGGACGGTCCAACGTCCTCTATATGCATCCCATGTCGGGATATAGAATGTCTAGAAGGAGACTGGTGGGGAGAACTAGGTCTGGGCTCCCCCCTCTGTGCATGCACACCAGCATCTGTACGGCTCCTACATCTGCCCGAATTGAGGAAATCTGTCACTACTCTGGTCACGTGAGGGATAACCCTTTCAGTAAGTGCATTGTTCACTGCAGCATCAACTGCCCTCTGCACTGCCCTGGGCACTGCTGCATCGATAGCCTCAGTGACAACTGCACGAACCCTATCCATAAAAGACTGAGAATGTTGATACCTCCTAGAATCTCGTGAATCCCCACTAGATGACCCCCTATCTCTCCTAGAACGAGTGCGCCTATGAGACGCTCTCGATCCCTGCCCCTGAGATGGAGAGTGTACCGCTGTGTCTCTACGACCCTCAGTATGCCCCTCATCATGTTGTATACCCTCATGGCTAATATATTAGCCACTCTTAAATACAACTCGTGGTTATTCCTTCGAACTTTAGCATCCTTAAATATTAGTAATAAGTCTCTAGCTGTGATAGATTTACCACCACAGAACAACATATACACCGATGTCTTAGAAGGATCGTGGGTACCACAAGGATCAAAATCAGAAGATCCAAAATTCAAACCAGTCACTAATGCAAACTCACCCACCCCAAAACAAATAGTCTGCCCACCAATATGAAACCATAAAACATTAGGGTCCGGACTTCTAATTTGATAACTTAAAAGTCGTACTAATGGCTGAGAGGCACTAGCTCCATTATCCTTCCAAATTAAAAGTTTACCAAACGGTCCATTCTTAAACTCATCAACCAAATCGTCACCCCCTATTGAATACAACGTACTATTAATTGTATCCAATAAAGTCACCTTCGTACATAAATTAACCTTACAATTTACGCTACGTAAATGCGGTCTAATAAATTCAACCTGCACAATTAATATTAAATCTATAAATTAGTTTAAATCACAATTACTAAAATATTCTAATGAAATAAACAAGTGCAAAATTATAAAGTTGAACACAAAAAAAAAAGGCAAGATATCATTAAAATAATTCGAAACATACAAAACACTCAAACATTAAATACAAAACATAACATTCGAAAACTACAATTCACACACTAAAACATTAAATAAAAAATTCGACCATACAAAACATTAAAATAAAAATTCGATTTTTTAATTTTTTAAGTCACATGGCTTGATGCATTCAACTTTTCCAACCACCATTATTTTGTTAATCACTCCATAAACAAAAGCCCCACCTCTCCACTTTCCCTTTTACAAAATATTAATGTTTGTTAATACAATAAAATAAAATACGAGATGGGACATGTAGGTGGAGTTGTTTTCATTGTTAATTGAATAATTAATAGTAAATCATTCATCTACCTTTAGTACAATCAATTTAATGGTCCAGCTAATGAATTATTATTGTTAATTACAATAAAAAATAAAATAACCATAAAAAAATCAATTCACACACTAAAATTCAACAAGAAACAAACTTACCATATTAGGATTATGATTTAATAACCACTTCTTCTTCCTCCTTTGTTTTCGGTGATTTGAAAATGATGGTGTTGGACCACTTCTTCTCCTTCCTCCTTGCGCCGCACACACACACAGGTAAAGAGTGGGAATGGGGTAAAATTGTGTGGGAATGAAAGTGGGTGATTTTTTAGGGTTTAAATATATGGGGTCAGGACCGGTTTTGTCGGGTCAGGACCGTGTTTAACCGGTCAGGATCGCGTTAAACCGGTCAGGACCACCGAACCGGTCCCGACTTTAACCTATTTTTTATTCCGAAAATTGTGTAATTAATTCGCAATATTTTAAGTAAAATAATGAGGTCAGGACCGGTTTTGTCGGGTCAGGACCGCAATGAACCGGTCAGGACCGCGAACCGGTCCTGACTTGAACTTTTTTTTTTTCGAATATTGTGTTATTCTTTCCCAATTCACTAAATACAAAAATTGTAGTCAGGATCCACTTTCTTTTAATTTTTTTATTCAAAATAATTCATTCAAAATTCGTTTTTTGACCAAATCATCAAACAACGTGTAACTGACAACTAAATTTGACAGATTTTGTACTTTTGGGCATTTTTTGAAGATAGTTATAAGATGGGGCATTTTTGTTATGTTTGATAGTGAAATGGGGCATTACAGATTTTTCCTCTTTTTAATTTGTATAATCACTTGGTAATGATGATAATCATCGCATTTATAAAATCTTATTAAAATTAAAAGAGTAAACAAGTTAATTTGTGTAGGTAGGGATGATGTCGTAACTGTTGGAGATAAGGCATTCATGATGATTCATTTGTACACGTCCACCATTTTTACAACACAAATTTTCTTTTCTAATTATATCACAACACACACACACACCGCTTATTACTTTGACATTTCCAACGCTAATTAATTCCTAAAAAATAATAGGAGAATTATCGATCCCGGACCCAAAAGATAGTTAAATTGTCAACCAGGACCCGAAAGATGATTTGTCAATCCAAGACCTGAAAGATCAAACAATTCTCAATCCAGGACCTGATATTGAGGTCCTGGATTGAGAATTGCATGATCTTTCGGGTCCTGGATTGAAAATTTTTGTGATCTTTCAGGTCCTGAATTGACAATTAATCTTTCGGGTCCTGAATTGACAATTAAACTATCTTTCGGGTCCTGAATCGATAAAACTCCATAATAAAAATAAATAAACTTTTGAAAAAAATAAAAAAAAGAATTGTGTTAAAATATAGTGCCGAATTTACCCGAACACTTGTTAAATTTAAAGTTTAATAAAGTGTAACCATATGAAATACAGAGATAAAATGCACAACGATAAAAATTGTTATGGGGTTTATTTATAAATTCTAGATTACCTCATAATTAATTTCACAATTATAAAATAGAGTTTTACAAAGAAAATAATAAATAATAAATAACGCAAATTTCTTCTAAGTTTTCTGCTTATAATAAATTCAATTACAAAGCTTACTAACTAAACTACACGACACTTAGTAGTACTTCTTTAATCTTTGAATTCACTCTCCGGATATCGCATTTGTACTAGATAGGTTTGTAAATTAATCGCACAAAGTCTTCAACCGCCAACTTTTCCTTTTATTATTTTCTTCCCTTGGAGCACATGTTCACATACCCCACGTCTTCAATTCCTTAGTCGTGCTCTTACGGACTCACGTAAGTATTGATTAGGTTGTGAAGATGTTTCCCTGAAATATAGGAACAAATATATACGCGAAAAAGAAATTTAAAAAAAATAGGCATTAATTGTAACGGACTACTAAGTAACTTGAAGGAAAGCATAACATTAACAAAAATATATATTAGAGATTTAATATTAAACTTTAAAAAAATCTAACATCATAACATTATCATTTTTCAAGTCGTATTTTGAAATTCCATACATCTAAAATGTTGCATATTCACCAACTTGGCTGTAATTAATTACTCCATTAAACAGCAAAAAGTTGGAGAAGACGAATTCACCCCTCAGATCTGGCGTGAATTTTAATTAATATTTCAAGATAAAAGATTAATGGTGAATTTACTGTTGAGATGGTGGATCACATTGTAATAGGGTTTTGTTTATTGTAATAAACAAATTGAAGCCATGTGCAAATTTTAGAGCAAAGTTGAGTAAAGGTCGGTTGGAATTATATTTATTTAGAAAATTTAAGACCCACATAATAATTTAAATAGTATTTGGCTCAGTTGGAAAGGATGTGCACTAGTGTGGTTCCATTAGTAATTAAATATTAAATATATACACCTATCTACACACCCAAATATTTTTTGGAAGCTCGAATACGTGACTTCTTGATCACAAGTTGTGCCTTGACCATTATACCCCGGAAAAATGGATAAATTTTTATTCTTTCAAAATGAACATACTCATTTTGGGCTTAGTTACAAGTAAATATAGTCCAACAAACAGAACCGAGGCCCGCGGTCCGATTCCTATCGACCCGGTTAAGTGATAATGTCACTTTACAATTAGAGCGGTTGAACCACCTAAGTAGACATATGCTCGGAGCACCTGTTAAACTGGATAAAGGTGGAGAAGATTTCGCATATCTTGTTTACTACTTTGACATGATTTGATCATGTATACTCTAAATTCGGATAAATAATTATTTATTTATAGTAGATGAAGATATATATATATATATATAGCTTGATTGTGTTACAGTTGCTCCTTGATTGTATATCAATCATTGATTTACTGAGATCTAATGGATCAGATTCATTCTTTTTTCTCACACATAATTTTTTCTCACCTGATCCGCTCCTTAAATATATTTATATATATATATATATATATATATATATACGGGAGCGTTATAGTATCAATCACCTCCCAGATAAGAAATAAGACCAAATCTGGATCATTGATTAATTAAATAGACGGATCAGATTTAAAAAAAAAATTAAAAATTCGCTGCATATATAGACACAAAAAGTTGCATATAAGGGTATTTCAGTCTTTAAGCCATAAATTAAATCTTCCCATGATTTTTATTTTGAAAATCAAGGAAGGCAGTTGCTGCAGTTGCTCTATTTATGCATGTTTACAGGCGCAATAACTGCATATTTTTTAATGAAATTATACACTAAATCCACGTGAATAAAAAAAGCTTGCAAAAACATGACTGCGTTGCGGCCCCAAAACCACAGCGTTGCCGCTGTTCATGCTAGAAAAAAAAACACAAATATGTTCTATTTATGCATGTTTACAGGCGGAATAACTGCATATTTTTTAATAAAATTATATACTAAAACCACATGAAAAAAAAACACATTCTAATTTGCTCCAAAAGCGCGTCGGCCATAATAAATCCATCCATTTGCTCCAAGCTTGGAGCACCATCATTCACTTTAAAAACTAAAATGATTTCGATTCAAAACACAAATCACAATTTTTTTACACCAAGGAAATAGAGAGGGGGTGAATTAACCCTAATTCCGAAACAACGTCAAAGAAAATAGCAATTCAAGAACTCGTAAACTCCGTCACCTCCTTGATCCCCTCAGACATGGCGTGCTTCGCCAATTCACCTGGCAACACCAATCTGACCGCGGTCTGAATCTCCCCGAGAAGTGATGGTTGGCTTCTTGTTGTAGCGAGTGAGGCGTGCTGCTTCCTGCGCCAATTTCTCAAAGATATCGTTGATGAAGCTGTTCATGATTCCCATGGCCTTGCTCGAGATTCCGATGTTGGGATGAACCTGATTTAGAACTTTAAAGACGAAGAGGAAGAGAGAAATTGATATACGAAAAACTAGAACTATCGACTTCCATTAAATATATTCAAAAAGATTTTTTTAAAAAGTGATATGGAATAAAATCATGTATGAGATAAATTAGGAATTAGTTATAGTATTATTAAACTGTCATAATTTTCTTACTATAATACCCTTTGATTGATTTATATATGGAAAATAAAAATTAAAAAATAAATTATGTGAATTAATCACAACCATGCAAATAAAAAAATTCATGGTCGAGATTAAGTCTTATCTCTCATTTGGGAGTTGGTTCACATATGATTACAACTCTATATATATATATGAGATAGAGAGAGAGGAGGGATCATGTAAAAAAAAAATTCCCATGTGAGAAAAAAGAATGAATCATGTTCATCAGATCTAAAAAAATCAATGGTTGATATTGAATCAAGCAACAACTAAAATGCAATCAAGCAACAAAATAATCAAGCAACAATTAAAGCACAATCAAGCAACATTGCAATCAAGCAACGACCTCAATACAATCAAGCAATGCCGTGAATGCAATCAAACATCTTTCTCACTTTCTCACGTTAAGAGTTTTCTCACTGGATCCGCTCCCTATATATATATATATATATATATATATATATATATAGAGAGAGAGAGAGAGAGGTGTAATCATATCACAAGTCCCTTTTAGATGGGAGATGAGAATAAATCTTTTCCGTTAATTTGATGAAATAAGTGGTCCAGATTAATTCTTAAAATTTAAAATTTAATTTTTATTTTTATTTTAAATTATAATTAAGGGTATTTAGGTAAGTTAAACATGAGGGACCACAATAAATTTCATAATCTCTTTCCTATCAAACACACGTGGTTTGCTTTTACATATTCTATCTCATCTAATTTCTTTATAAAACTTTAGATAATCATATCTAATTCAATTTAAATTATTTTTCCACGTACAATATATAAAATTAAAGATAATTTAATTATCTTTCAAACGAAATCAGTATTGCATATGTTTCAAATAAGATAATCGTAGCAAAAATAAGAAACTGCAACTATACAGACGTAGATAATGCATATTTACAAGTTTATATAATGCAACTTACATCTGAAAAAAAATTCTATATTCTGCAAAAATTTGATAGCCCCATTAAACGTAATGCAACTAAACCGACCTATATAATGCAAATATATAGGCTTATATAATGCAACTTAAAGGTGGTATGATGGATTTAAATTATTGACAAAAAAGAAATAATAATAATAAATTAAACAGAGCATGAAATCCAAATATTTGCATTATATAAGTCTGTAAACATGCATTATTTAGGCCCACAGATTTGCATGACTATTAATGAGGTAATTGATATTTTGACAAAATTCTTTATTTTCTGATTTAATTTGCATTATATGAGTCTGTATATTTGCATTATATAGACCAGTTCAGTTGCATGCATTATGTTTGATAGGGCTATCAGATTTATTCAAAATGTAGCTATTATTTTCAGAAATAAGTTATAATATATAAGCTTGTAAATATATATGCATTATCTATGCATGTATACTTGCAGCATCTTATTTTCACTACGATTATCTTACTCCAAACATATGCAATATGAATTTTGTTTGAAAGATAATAAAACGATCTTTGATTTGATATATGACACGCTGAAAAATAATTTAAATTGAGTTATCTATGATTATTTAAAGTTTTATAGTAATGTTGGAGGTGAGAGAATAAAGTTAATAACAAATAAACGTGCAGTGAAAAAATAGATTATGATATTTTTGTAAGATAAGATGTGGTCATCTCATATTTATAAAAATTAAATAATATTTACGATATGGTCCCCTAATATATTTATACAAAAAGACTGAAAAGCCCAAATATTGAAAAAAGATATAATTTTCTAAATCAAATCCGAATCCTTGATTTTGAAAATGAACGCATCAGATTTATTCTCATCTCACACCTGGGGAGGCACTTGTCACTTTAACGCACCCATATATATATATATATATATATACCAGGGAGCGGATCCAGTGAGAAAACTCTTAACATGAGAAAGTGAGAAAGATGTTTGATTGTATTCAGGTCATTGCTTGATTGCAATGTTGCTTGATTATTTTTTTGCTTGATTGCGTTTTAGTTGTTGCATAATTCAATATCAACCATTGATTTTTTTAGATCTGATGGACATGATTCATTCTTTTTTTTCATAGAGGGATTTTTTTTTACATGATCCCTCCTCATATATACCATATCTAAATCCAGTGGCGGCCCTGAAGTCATGCGAGAGGTGCACCGCACTGGGGCCTCCGAATGAAGGGGGCACCATTTAAAAAAAAAAATTATATAATGATAGTAATATTATATTATTAATTTACCTTGGTAGGGGCACCATTTTAAAAAATATATGATAAAAAATTTAATATTTAACAAAACTAAGATTATTAAAAAAAATATCTAGCCCAATAAAGTTATTTAGCTAAAAATATATTAAAAATAAGATATATTTTAAATATCAATTGAGATATTAAATTTATATTTTTCCCAACATAACACGGCTACCAAAACTTTGGCCTCTTTTCTAGAATACAAAGCGACTGATGTCTCTTCACTTTTCCATTGCTTTTCTATTTCTCTTATCTCTTTTTATTTTTTAATATCATATAAATTACAAACGAATGTTAGTAAATAACAACTAACAGCAAGTTGATAAGTTTTTTAAACAAATATTGTTTATGACGTGAATTATTTTTTTTATCATAATTTTGTGCAATTCTTTTTATATCCTGTCAGATTTTTTTGCTGCATTTACGTGATATCCTAGGTCTTTTATTTGAATTTTTTGTTAGATTTTAAAAAAAAAATTCCATAGTGATTTTAGATTTTAATTTGATTGATTTTATTTATTTTGTTAATATGTTAATCATAATTTTTGAGTTAGTAAACATTTATCGTATTCTTGGAAAAAAAATAAAGAAAAGTGATGATGACAAAATCTAAAAAAAAATTGCTGAAAAATTACAAGGAGAATTATTTTTAAATGCTGACTATGCCTTTAGTTTATATGATATTATTTAATTTTTTATTTTGTTTCAAGTTTATTTAAAAATTAAGTGAAATCAATAAAATGATTGTGAATTTGTGAATGACTCAAGCTTTTTCTTATAAGACATTTTTTGAATAAATTTTATAATTTTAAATAGGATAGATGATTTTAAAATGTATTTTATATTATACAGCATTAGTAATATTTATAATTATTTAATTTAAATAAGGGGCACAAAAATTTTCTTCGCACCGGGCCCCAAAATTTACAGGGCCGGCCCTGTCTAAATCTCTATAGATTCTTTGTAAATTTAGAGTTTCTCTCATATCGCATAAAATTCACCAATCAACAAACAACTATCATTCATGCATTTGTTTTATTAACTAATTATGTGTTAATTACTTTCATATTTTTGGTGTTATGCTTATGCACTCTAAGAATTGTGTTTGGTGCAATTTGTCATTTTTAAATAAGTCAACTCCTTTTTGCAAGATAATTAAGTAAAGAATTTGTCAGTTAGCAGCATAGGTTACTTTAAAATTGTAACTTGAGCAAGAGAGTGCGGTTGGTAGGTGAAACTTTGATGTTATAATTTTGTAAATAAATTCAAACATTACTCAAAAGAAATTGCGTTAGAGCTTACAATCTTAAATAAATTTGGTTAGTTAATCCGAAAATGGTGTAATAAAGAAAAAAAAAAAGACAAAAAGGGTAGAGTGAGAAGAGAGGGATGATATGGTCTAAAAATAACATACTCCCTCCGTCCCATTAGATTAGTCCAGTTTGGTTTCGGCACATAAATCAATGTTTGTGAGTATAGTGGAATTAATATTTTATTGATGTGAGGAGATTTTTTTCCATTTTAGGAAAGTGGACTAATCTAGTGGGAAATACGAAAATGGAAATATGAACTAATCTGGCGGGACGGAGGGTGTATGAATAAGGAGTGAAGCTTTATTTGGCAGAAGGTGGAATTGACCCCAATTTGCACAACAAGCCAAAACGCTGTTCCCACTTGTTGACCTAACACACTAACCCCCAAATTCTTCCTTGGACCCCACTCTCTCTCTCTCCCTCCTTTTCTTTTATTTAATATTCCCTCGATCCCGACTTAATTATCTCGGATTGATCCGACACAATAACAAAAGAGTGTAAGTGTATAGTAAGTTGAGTGAAATTAATATTTTATTGTTGAGTGTGAAAAAATTACTTTTTTTAATAACGGGACAATTGAGCTAAGATAGACGAAAAAGAAAAGTAGGACGATTAAGCTGAGACGAAAGGAGTAAAATGATAAATATCAATTGACATAAAGTGTTGTATTCAAATATGAAGTTATCTTTAAATATGAACTATGGACATTTTCTTTATAATATATGTAATACTCCGTCATATTATGTAGGATGATACTTCATTATAATGAATTATTATAAAAATGGTACTGTAATTAAGTATCTTACTCGTTATAATGATATAACACTCACACTATAATGAAGTTCATAATTCATTCTTATAGATGAATTTGTGTTTGAATGCACCGCCTGACACAAAAATATTAGCTTATTGCTAAGTAAAATCGGTCAATCTAAAGAGTTGGTGTCTATTCTTAACCCAATTTTAATAATATAAATCAATTTAAGAAAGAAAAAAAATTAATTAATAACAAGTTACTTACAATTTACTTGATCTTTTGTATTAGAGATTTTGTCCGTATAATATAAAAGGGTAATTAGAGGATAATAGTATAATTTATTATTGGTATAAGTTAAAAATATTCATACCGCTACTTTCATCTCTTAATTACACCAAAATGAACTAAAATTTATAATTATTGATGATTTAACAGTTAAACGATAACTTGGCATCCCGCACAACAACTCAAAACATAATTCAGCAATTAAACGACGCTCGACATCCCATGTTGCAAATCAAATTGATGTCGTTTTATAATTAATACCTCCGTGACTCTTCAATATATATATATATATATATATATATATATATATATATTTGAATTTGCTAGCATTTTTTAACATGATGATAAAACGAAATCGTTCTCATCTATTACGTGGAATGTCAAGTGGTGTGTAAGTACTGAATCATCAATAACTAACGATGTTGACTCGTTTTGGTGTAATCAATCTCACATTATTTCTTATTTACCCAAACATAAAATTATTTCTTAAATAAATGAGGAGGAGTAAAACAAATGGGAAAATGACAAGTGTTGGTGGATGGAAAAATAAAGTAAAAGACAAGGGGTGGGGTGGAGCCATCACGGCTAAATGTTTGGTGTGTGTGTGTGGCACGTGCATAGCCACCTCCACATAGCGACAACCAATCCCTACAAAATTCCGACCACTGTCCCTCCACTTTCTTAATTACAACTATTATTATTCATGTTTTGACAATCACACTCCTCTCTTACATACATACACGCTTTTCTTTCTCGACAA
>JAPKLW010006855.1:0-16373 GCA_026898455.1 Plectranthus barbatus
ATTTTTGCATTTACCATGACTTTGCTTACATAGAAATTACTTTGCATCTTCATTTTTCCTATAAAATTAATATACAAATGCATGAGCTATGTATGCATAATAATTTTAATTTATTCAATTGTTATTATTGTTCTCACCTTGAAACATGTTGGGACGACCCAGTTGAAGTATTACAATATTTGATGCTTCTTGACTTTTTTCAATGGCATGCATAAACTGATCCACATAATTCTCCCACAGTGTTACTGAAATTCTTTTTCCCCTGCAAGTTATGAATGTTAGAAATTCTATTTCCCTGCAAGATATTTATGTTAATTGAAATAATAATATAGAGAGACATATAACACAGTTATTGATTTTTTACTCATTGTCTTGTAGCATTATTTCTAGTATCCTTCTCTCCATTCCATTTTGGCAGCTTATACTTCGAATCTCTGATGTGGTCAACAAAATGCCTATAATATCTGATATTTATATACAATTTTAATCAGTTGTTTTGTAAATATATATTTATTTAAACTGTTATAACTGAAATTTATTTAACTTACCAAACAACTCTCCATCTTTGATTTCATCCAAAGCTAATACCTCTTCGTAAGGCTTGAACTGATATAGTTTCTTGGGAAATTCTTCGTCAACCATTCTCTTTACATCTGTCTGAATGTTGAACTTCAATTTGTATGGATGTGTTGTTATTTTGTACTTTCCAGAGTTGTGCAGCACCAAGAAGTTTTTTATTCCAAATAAAAGCCCCTCTTTTAAAGTTGATTGCCAATCCTTGATGAAAAGTTTAGGAATTGTTGCATGGATCCTGTCGCCCTACATATAAGTGATACAAAAATAAATGCATATAAATTATATATACTGACTGTAAACAGCAATAAAATATGGAAGTATAAAATGTTTTCTTACTTTTTCACCTTGAAATATGCATTCAAGGCTGACAATATCTTTTTTGTTTTGTGGTGATGGAAGCTCATATATTCTCACCAATCTTACTTTTATCGCACTTTTTGATTTCATCTTGTTTGGATGAAGATCACTCACTTGGCACCACATTGAAGATCTACTTGATTTTTTGGGTTCCATAGCTTGGAAAATACAAATCTGCAGTAGTACAGAGTGTATAATTTTCATTAGCTGTAGAGAAATGTAATTTGTTGGAAAAGAAAATAATTCAATATTGATGAGAGACAAAATTTCTTACTCGTTGTTGCCTTCTTGAATGTTTTGATGTGGATGCATGTATTTATGAAGGAGGAAGTATTTATGGTTTCAAAAAAGTAAAAAATTTCGAATTTGGAATTGGGGGCAAAATGTACAAATTATTTGAATTTTGAAATGTTGAAATTTTCACAAATGAGCGGGTAATTAAATTATTTTGGACAATTGAAGTTGTTGGGCCTTTTTTTTAATATTTGGTCAAGTAAGGAAATAATTTGTAAATGACTCAGCCGCCTTGTAAATGAGCGGGCTCTTGAAATCAGTTTAAATGAAATTTTGGGCGGGATTTTAAAAGAAATTTTGGCAAGATACTTTGTATTGCATGGATTTCTTTTGGTTTTTGGGCGGGCTTTTATTAGATGAACAGTATTTTTCGTTTCCCTTTTAGTATAGTAGATAGATTTTATTAAAATTATCGTTTTAATCTTAATTGATTTATAATACACCTTTAAGATCATTGTTATCTTTAATTCAATATCTTTGTATGAATAATTAAAATTGTTTATACATTTAACGATAATATATTAGTGGAAGTTGACAGAATTATCTTACAATGACATACAAAACCATAAACAATGACACACAAAGTCATAAACAATGATAACGATTAACTTAAGATTATGGAATAAATCGTGGTATATTTTCTCTTTCCAATTTATATGATAATAATGGAAAAAATCGTGGGGGATTTGATTTGGTAACTGAATTCGAAAAATCAGCATGTAGATTTAATTCCATTTCATTTTTTCCCGTTTATGACTAATTTGCCCTTTCAGAGATAGAAGAAGCTAGGAACAATGATAAATGACAACAGAAAATCTGGGACGTCTATTTTCGAACTCAATGGCTGGATTTTGGTCTCTGTTCATTCATGTACACATGTTCAGCCATGAATGCACTCATATATATCTTTAGAAGGCACTTTTGATAGGCTTTTTCTTGCCTAAAATCCCTACGTGCCTAAGAAGAAGAAAGGTCCGGTCGTTAACTCTTCGCGCCGCTGCCCCCATATATATATATATATATATATATATATTGGTCAACCCGGGAGCGATCAAAATCCTGGAGGGATTTAAATATTATTTTTAAGTTCTAAATGTTTATTAAAATATTTAAATATATATTTTCGTGGTTTGATTTCATCACCAATCAAAAAATTATTGTTTGATTAAGATATTTTAACAAATCTCAATTAAAAATATGTACTTTTAACCAAATTTTATATGTGTTGATAAAAGTGGCTAAAATCATTGTGTGTTTTATATAATTGGTCATTTTAAATAATTAAGATAAAGTAATTTCTTTCTTTTCTTTTTTCATGCCATTGTCCTTTTTAATAATACAAGATAGAATGGGCTAAAAATGGGGCTAAAGTAAGCCTAAAACAATTGGACTATGAACAATTACAATAACCACAACGCATACTTCATAATAGATAACCCTGTTAAATTGAATTAGCTCCATTGTCATTCTTCTCACCTGAATTTATTTAGGAAGGACAACACAAATGGTTGAACGGAATAAATCATAATAGTCCTCAAGCTTTGTTTCCTTCATAGCTTGGACTATAGTCTTATTTGCTGGGATCGTATCAGCAACATTTTACTTCAAACTAAACAACATCAGTGATATGCAGAAATCGCCGGGACCATTCAACATCAACTCTATCTTCCATTGAAAAAATCTGCCAACGTATTCTTTCTACCTTAAAATACAATATAATAATAAACCCTAAACCAGTAAATTAAATAAAATAGTATGTTACCGTTGTCTTTGAAGAGTGTTGTCGTATTGCAGCATTCAGATCTTCTACAGCTGCCAAGTCTAAAAAGCCAAAGCTAAGAGTCTGAAGAGCTGGTGTGATTACGGGTCCTGCGCTGAAGCTCCTCATCTTACAGCAGTCATATATAATCAGCTCTCTCAATAAAGGCAACTCGATAGGGCATCTCCATTCGCAAAAACTCTCCAATTTGTACAGTCTCTCCAGTACTATCTCTTGCAACCTAGGAAATACGAATCGTTGTGTTGTTGTACTTGTGCCACCAATGGCCTCCTCCTTGCCTTCAACCACATTCACCATCTCGAAGCTGTAGAAAATCCGTAGTTTTTGGAGATTGACAAGATTTTCAGCTACTGAAGATGAGAATAAGCTCCTACTATAGAAGTAGTTGCTTATATTTAATTGCTCCAGTCCTCTGAAGAAGCCAACAGGAACCTGTGCACACCAAGCATTCTTTGTATGGACTGGCGACATTCTTAGTGTTTTAAAGCTTCCGAATGTAACCTGCAATTCGAATATGAAAGATATATATATATATATATATATTGGAAATAAAAATTAAGTTTGTGTAAGAAAAAAATTCCAAAAAAAAATAAAATACATACCTTTGGCTGGCAAAACACATGTAAAGAATCATGATCCTGATAATGATCATGGCCGATTCCTCTCTTGGAACTGTTGTCATTACAAGACACTAGATACTTCATGCGTATGCAGCGGTGGATATCCATTTCCGACAGCGCAGGGAATAATTCCATGCTTTCGACTCCTTGGCACAAACTCGTGAACTTGGGCAGATGATGCAAGTGTATGCTCTTTAATTTTGGGAATATTGCCGTCATACTTGTTCCATCATTTTCTCTGTCTCCTTCACTCCGCAGCACTAGATGTTCCAACGCATCACAGTTCTCGATCTTGATCGTTTCAAGTTGTGAAAGGCAATCTTTTGTTGTTGCTGATGAAAATAGATGGCGTAGTTTGGGACATCGGGTGATGACGATGGAAGAAAGGTTGGTGAATAGTGGCATGAAATTATTATGGTGTGGACTCTTCCCCAACTGCTTTAGTGCCGGCAGATGATAGAGTCTTAATTCTTGGAGATTCTTGAAAGAATTGGATGAAATGGGACAATCCCATATCTCTTCTAAAGAGCCCAAATATTCAAGAGAGAGAAACTCCAAAAGAGGTAAATCTGCTGTTGATGTTGTTATGTTTTTCATATTTCTGAATGAGATTAGAGTCAACCACCTTATGTTTCGAGCGTTTGCCAAGTCCCAATTGATATTCGTATGATACCCACACGCAAGCAGATACTCACAAACATGTTGGCCGAAATATCTCCCAAAACATTACTTTTATCCGAGAAATTTAGATACAATATCTTGTGATATTTCTTAGGAGGGAAGTCATTATTTTCACCAAATTGGATGCTAAATTTGACCAACTTGGGTGAAAGGTGGTGCATGGGTGCCGCAGCTAAAGTAGAGTCTGAAACTTCAATCGTCAAGCACCTCAAATTGATCAAGAACTCAAGTTCTCTCAACCCTGCATTTTTTCTTTCCTTTCCCTCAACCTCCCCTTCCCATCCATTGAAGCTGCTGATGATGTTCAACTCCTCCAACCCCAACAGACTCGATATCACTCCCGGTGCTACACTTTTCAAATTATGACAAGACGAAACTTCTAATAATCTTAGACGTTTCAGTCCCCTCGCTTCTGCTGGTATCTCCTTGATCCCATTACAACCACTACAAATGAGAATCTCAAGACTCTCAAACTGGCCAACAACTGAGATGTTTTCCAATGATTCACATTTATATAGAACTAATGTTCCCAGATATTTAAGCTGTTGTGTTGAATTTGGTAGTGATTTCAACAGACCATAGCGGATGAACATTACATTAAGCGCTCTAGTTCTTTCAACAAAACTGTTATTGATTTGGAAACCCGGATCAACTCTGCCATCCAGGAACAAGAGATGAAGATTTGGAAGACCCGACTCCAAATTCAGCCGTGGACTTCCATTCACAAAAGAAGAAATCCAAGTACAGTCATTGCAATTAATGGCCCTCTGTTTTGAAGCAATGAAGATGGAGACATCACGTACAACATCATGCATTCTAAAATGATCTTCATCAGAGCCATCTAATAGCAAGAACCGATTCTTGAGCATCCTAACCAAAGCGCGTGTCCTACCTCTCGCTTCTTCCAGTCCATGAATTACGCTCAACCCCATGAAAAAATAAGTCAAGTGCTCCAGAGGGATATCATTATCTTCGGGAAACAAGCAACAAAGCAAGAAGGTGGTTCTTGCATGCTCACTGTCCAAGAAATCATAACTTAGTTTGAGGGGATTATACACTTTTGTAAGGATATTTGGTATGTCAGATGGATTGGATTTCCTCAGCTGCCGAAGAGAATCCTCCCATATAGATATGTCACTCTCATCTCTAAGAGTTGTGCCAACAGTTGCAAGGGCAATCGGCAAGCCATTGCACTCTCTCATGACTTGTTTTGCCGTAGTATTCAATCCAGCATCATCCACACATGCCCCAGATTTCTCTCTAAAAAGAAACCATGATTCCCCTTCAGATAATATCTGCAGCCCACAAACCTTTTCAACCATCATTTCTCTCAAAACATCCCTATTTCGAGATGTCAAAAGAATTGTACACCCTCTAGACCCCCCTACACAAGGTATTCCTAAATCCTCCAGTACAAGGTTTTTCCAAACATCATCCAACACTAGGAGGATTCTCTTTCCGCCACTTAGCCTGGCATGTAGTTTTTGCACTCTAGCCTGTGCAGCTTTTCCTTCCAGATTTAAACCCAATGATGCACCAATCTCAAGCTGAATCTTCAACTCATCTACCTTTTGGCTGATGACTACCATCACAACTTCATCGAAATAATGTTTCTCCAATGCTCTGTTCATAACTCTTTTGGCCATAGTTGTCTTCCCAACACCTCCCATTCCACATATCCCTATCATCCTTACATCTTTTTTCTTCAAAGATGTCATGATGTCTTCTTCAATTTTCTTCCTAGACTCAAACTCATATGTTGTCCCTAATGGAACTGCCTCTGTTGCAGGTGGAGGACCTTCCTGGGAAACAACACTAAAGTTACACCGATCTCGAAGCTCTTTCATATGATCAGTTGTTTTCTTAGCTCTCTTGCTAAGAGAATAACGAGCTCCAAGCTTCAAAAAACCACTTCCGACGTTGGGAACTTCATCCAAAATTCTTTCCACGTTGCCTTTGGAGTTCTTGGAGTTCTTCAACCATGTCTTAACTTCAGGGACAATGAATTGTACATTATATTTTGCTCTATCAACTTGAATCTGCAGCCCTTTCTGTGCATCATCTAGTTTTTCTGCCTCAACTCTTAAGCTCTGAATGTTGCTATTGAAGCAGCAGAGATAGTCAATTGGACGTTTGATTGGGGCAGCTATGCACTTCACTACTTCTATAGCCGGTCCAAGAAAAGCCGCCGCAATTTCCGCCATTCCCTACACCTCTGATTCATCGTTTTTCGTTTCAAATGAGTAATTGAAAATCCAAATTAATTGGATAAGATTTGTTGTGTTTCAGATAAATATATACCAATTATAAGATTGCAACAGTTTGAAGTCTCATTTTTTTAATCATTCAAACAAATAATTGTTGGAAAAAAAATAGTGACACCCTGTTAGAAAATATGAATACAAAAGAATGAAAGAGTGGCTTAATTATTTCAGTGGATGTATTTGCAAATGTGGGAGGATATGACTCTATTTCGCAATTTCACCATGATATAGTCATTGTTGACGGTGTGTATGACTGCTATAATTGTTTACGTGTTTACATGAATTCGTGCATGCTGGTTGAACTGAAGAACAACCAGTTCGAGTCAGACAGTTTTATATGAGTTCCAGTTTTGATGGGCCAATTTCAGATGGACTAGTTCTAGTTTTACTCAAGTGTTGGAACAAGTTTGGTTTACGTGAAGGAGAACCAGTTTCTACCAAAGTCTTGATTGGAAGTTTGTTGAGAAGAGAAAACAGAAGCCTGTGTATGGGTGGAAGATATAGTTATTTTCTATTTTGCTCTCGTCTTCTTCAGCTACATATATTTGCAGAAATTGAGAGTGGTTTTAATGTGAGAAAAAGAGTTGAGTGAACCACGTTAAAATTTTGTGTTGAACTTGTTTTGATTTCTTTCGTGGTTGGTTCAAGATTTCATGCAAACCTAACAAGTGGCGTCATTTGTTGGAATGTCACAGTGACGTGATCTTGATCTGCATTGATTGGCGATTTCAGCAAAGGAGGAGATTCAGATTCTTTGATGAAGATTTTTTGTGTGAGTAAGCTCTCTCTTACTAACTTGTGCCAAATGATTCTGGGTGATTTAGATACGTTCAAAAAGTGTCTGGGAAGTGCTTGTTGGAGTTTCTTGAGTTGTAGTGCATACTTGAGTTCAGTGATATTCTTTGTGTGGATCTGTGTGAGAGTTCATCAAGATTTCTATAACTGTCATTATCGTTCTTGTGTAATCATATCTGTGGGGAGATATGATATTGACAACTTTACTAGGAAGAATGATTTTGGCCTTTAGAAGGTTAAGATGTTGGACATTCTTACCCAGCAAGGGCTGGATGATGCCGTTAGGAGGCAGATGCTTTTAAGGAAGAGAGCAAAGAGCAGAAACAGAAGTTGTTGAATAAAGCTCGTAGTACTATCTTCTTTAATATGGATGATAAGGTTCTGAGGGAGGTTTCGGAAGAATATGCCCCATCTAAAGTGTGGAAGAAGCTCGAAAGTTTGTATATGACAAAGTCATTGGCCAATCGATTGTATCTGAAGCAAATATTGTACACATTCAAGTTCAGTGATGAAAGGAGTGCGTTAGATCAGGTGGATGAATTTAATAAAGCCTTGGATGATCTTGAAAACATAGGTGTAACGGTCGAAGATGAGGGCAAGACAATCCACCTGTTGAATGCCCTACCTAAATCATGTACAAATCTTAAAGATGCCCTGATATATGGTAGGACAGACACCATATCATTGCAAAAAGTGCAATCAACTATCAAGGACAAAGAAATTGAGAAATTGGTTGATCAGGGGTCCATTGAAGCCTTAGGGGTTGGGCTATTAGTGAAAAAAGGCAACAATAATAAATCATTTAGAAAGCCTCCCATGTCTTACAAACTTTCCAATTCAGATAGGCAATCTAATGGTAACAAAAGAGAATTAAGGCCATATTAGAACCAAAATCAAAGAAGAAACAAGGTGTTTAGTCAGCTATAGGAAACAAGACTCCCACTTGGTTCTATGGAAAGAAGAACATGCCACTATTGTAAGAAACCTGGGCATTTCATAAAAGATTGCATAGTGTTGAAACAAAAGAGGAGTTACAATCAGGGATCAAATGTTGCAAAATCTTTAGAAGTCAGCCTAGATGTGATTATGAATGTTGTGGATGGCAAAAATGAAGAAGGATGGATTCTTGACTCTAGTTGTTCTTTTCATATGAGCCCAAACATTGGCTATCTAGAGACAGGGTTAAGAGGGAGATACACCCTCCTAAGAAGTTTAGTGAAGTTGATGTAATGTTCCTAAGCATGTAATATTGGAGACAGTTGGCCACACCTTTGGGCCAAGATGTGAAGCTACCTGAAAGCATGGCACCTAAAACGGAAGAAGAGAAAACTATATGAAGCATATTCCTTATGCTAGTTTAATTGAGAGCCTCATGTATATTATGATCTGCACCAGACCTAATATTAATTTTGCAATTCGTATTACTAGCAGGTATATGTCAAATCCAGGAAATGAGCATTATGTTGCCTTAGTTGGGATCCTGAGATACCTCAAGGGAACCAATCACTATGTATTACTGTTTGAACAAAAATATGAAGTTGAGGCACATGCAATGATTGGATATGTCGACTGATCAGACTATGCAGCAAGTGTTGATTCCAGAAAATCTCTAACTGGCTTCATATTCAACCTATTTGGTGTTGTTGTCTTCTGGAAGTAAGCTTCAAAGTATGGTGGCTTTATCCACAACTGAAGTTGAATTCATGGTTGTCACAGAGGCCATCAAGGAGGGAATATGATTGAATGGAATCATCAATGAATTGGGAGTGAAGCAGAAGTCGGTAAATATATATTGTGACAACCAGAGTGCACTCCAGCTCACTAAACATCAAGTGTACCACAATAAGTCAAAATATATTGATATTCGTTTCCACTTTGTGAGGGATATTTTAGAGAAAAGATTAATATCTGTAGAGAAGATATCTACTCATGATAATACTGCATATCCCTAACCAAAGTTATACCATCATCCAAGTTTCACTATTGCTTGGATCTAATAGGAGTTTGTTGATCTGTGTGATTAGAATGAGTTCTCTATAATGGAGCTAATGAGGGGAAGGAGTTAGATGTGATTTAGCAGTCAGGAGGAAGAAATATTGACTGTGTGTGACTGCTATAATTGTTTACATGTTTACATGAATTTGTGCGTGCTGGTTGAGCTGAAGAACAACCAGCTCAAGTTAGTCAGTTTCATATGAGTTCCAGTTTTAAAGTTAATTTCGAAGAACCAGTTTTGGTGAGCCAGTTCTAGTTTTGTTGGAACCAGTTTTAGATCCAGTTTGGTTTACATGGAGGAGAACTAGTTTCTACCAAAGTTGCGACTGGAAGTTTGTTGAGAAGAGAAAAAATAGAAACACACACGTGGAAGCCTATGTACGGGTGGAAGTTATAGCCGTTATTTTTTTGTTTTGCTCTCATCTTCTTCAGCTATATCTATTAGCAAAAATTAAGAGCGGTTCAATGTGAGAAAAAGAGTTCTGTGAGATCAGGAAAAACTCATGAGAATTTGGTTTTATCCCTCATCTATGTGATCAATTAAACTTCCCTCTTCACCCTCCGTGGATGTGGTTCAATTGAATGAACCGCGTTAAAATTTTGTGTAGAACTTGTTTTGATTTCTTTCATGGTTTCTTCAAGATTGCATACAACCCTAACAATCATCATAGAAATATCTTCTAGGATCTTCTATATTATTCCTAATTAATCATCTCTTAAAACCTGACTAGATTCTTTTCCATACTTCTCTTATATTTCTTACATTTTCTAAATCTTATTCCCTATTTTTCTAGTCTATTCTATAATTATCAATATCCACTTAATTTCTAGAATTTTTTTCTTCATAATTAATCTATTTTCTTTCCAATAATAACATTCATAACTTTTCTAATATTTTAATTAAATGCTTGTTGAGGGTAAAATTAAAATTCAATAAAGCTCACGAGCCTAATTCAAGCCAAAACTCAACTCAAATTAAACTTTAAAATTATGGGATAAGAATTGTGAGTCAATCGAAGCTCAAGATTGCCAAGGCTCAAAAACCTATCTAATCGAAAATTTTGAAGCTTAAACTCAATAACTAATCATATATAATTTGACTTCGAGCTCAACTTAATTAATATCAAATTGATTTCGATCAACTCTGAAACCAGCTTAGACTCATGATTACACTTATACATTCGAATCCAATGCCTCCATTTGAAATACTAAAATATTCAAGGGAAAAAAAACTTACCAGATAAATGCGCAGAAATTAAAGTTGCAAACTGAACTCCAAAACGCTGCAAATCTGAATTTAATTATAAATATGAGGGAGAAACTTCAAGTTTCGAGTAATATGAAGATGGGCAATATATAGAGCAATGTGGCATTTTCAATTCCATGATATTCTTAAGTTGCAACAGAGGTTAAGGAATTTATTTCTGGCAAAATAAATTAATTTAATAAAAAGGGAGTTAATTACCTAAAGCAGAAGAAATGTATTATACTTGTAGTTTGTGTTAGTATTTGGGAATCCCTATAAGAATATTTAGGTATGAAGTAATTTTGTTAAAAAATGATATTAGATGTTGCAGATAGAATCCATATCGATTAAATAAACCTAAAACCAAACTAAAGTATGTATATATATATAATGTGAATATTATCTAAGAATAGCGGGAAGTGACAGCGCGGGGCACGCCACCAGCTCCCGACAATACTGTGCAGCGCGTGACGGTGGTTGTCGGCTGACGCGCTACCCAATTGGCCAATTCTATTGTTTTCATTCACACTTTTTCCTTTTTTAACCAAACTAATTTTGAACCCGTGCAACATAAAAAATAATACCTTAATATATATATATATATATATATATATAAAAATATATACAAAAATCTATATTGTAGAGGTCAAATCTCAAAAATACCCCAATCTTTTACTGTCAATGAATTATACCCCCATCTTTTTTTTTGTCAATTAAAAATACCCCGTAATGCTAATGGTGTTAAATTTGTGATGAGTCATACCTTAAATCTTATGTGGCGTATATGTGGCATTTTTCTTTTCTTTTTATGGAATATGTGGCATATTAAAGATTAAAATAAAAATAAAAAATCTAACTAAATTAAAAAAATACAAATTAACTCGCGGATACAAAAACAACTACGAGCTGAACAAAATATCAAACTCCACAACTCCAAACTCACAAGAATGACACACACACGCATAATAAAATTTCTCAAATCAGAGCTAATATATGAGCAATCAACTCGCGGTACCAATACACAGAGATTGTGTATACACAAAAACATTCAGAGCCCATCAATAATAAGAATGCAAACCTTTTTCTTGTATTATGTTGGCGAAATAATGTTCATCTTGGCACAATAATAAATTGAATTTGGAATTTGAGGTTGGGGGAGGGTTTGCGAATTGGGGGTGGGAATGAGATTTGAGGTTGGGGGAGGGTTTGCGAATTGGGGATGGGAATGGGATTTGAGGTTGGGGGAGGGTTTACGAATTGGGGGGAGGGGGAGAGGGGAGATGTTTCCTTTTGTGTTATTTAATTTTTTTTATTAATAATGTTATTTTGAATTTTAAGTTTTAAGTTTAATTTAGTTTTTAATTTTTAATTGTATTTTTTACTTTTAATTTTAATACATTCCACATATTTACCATTAAAAAAAAAGAAAATGAGGAAAATGCCATGTGTACGCCACATAAGATTTAAGGTATGACTCATCACAAATTTGATACCATTAGCATTATGCGGTATTTTTAATTGACAGAAAAAAAGATTGGGGTATAATTCATTGACAGTAAAAGATTGGGGTATTTTTGAGGGTTGACCAATAGAATAGGGTATTTTGAATAGTTTTCCCTATATATATATATATAAAGCGAATTCAGTGTGAAAATTCTTAACGTGAGAAAGTGAGAAAGATGTTTGATTGCATTCACGACATTGCTTGATTGTGTTCAGGTCGTTGTTTGATTGTGCTTTAATTGTTGCTTGATTCAATATAAACAATTAATTTTTTTAGATCTGATGGACATGATTCATTCTTTTTTCTCATATGAGGATTTTTTTTACATGATCCCTCCTTTATATATATATATATATATAGGGGTGTGTTAAAGTGACAAGTACCCCTGGAGAAGAGAATGAATCTAAGCCCTGTATTTTGTAAATTGGATGGTTAGGATCAAATTTAAAATTAAGATTTAGATTTGATTATATGGGTATTTTAGTCATTTTTGGATAGATATTATATTTGACTTATTTAACATTAGGGGACCACATCTCATAATTATCTCTCTTCATCATACTAATTGTTTTCTCTTTATTCTCTCTCCTTTTAGATTTTTGTAAAATTTTAAATAATCATAATTCATTCAATTTAAATTAATTTTTCATGTATCATATATCAAATTAAAGATAATTTAATTCTCTTTAAAACAAAATCCCTATTGGATATGCTTTGAATAGGATATCATATTAAAAATAAAAATTAGTGAGTTTATTCATAATCATGTATTAATGCACTGATAATGCAACAAAATATAAAGGATAATGCAAACTAAAACTAAATAATGCAACATAAAACAATGACTATGTAAAACTGTAACATTAATAAGTTGAAATGAATAATACAACAAAATATAAATAATAATGCAATAATTAAAACTAAATAATGCAACATAATATAAAGTTTAGACAATTGCATACGTAAAACCGAAACATTAATAAATTAATTTAATAGTGCAATAAAATATAAAGGATGTTGGGGCTAGGCCCACGGAGCCCAAGCCCAGTAAGATATACTGGCCCACTCAAGCTACCCAAGTGGCGAGAACGACAGAAGGGCAGAAGATACCAAGTCCGGAGTTCTACATCGAGGCACCCAGCACTTCGGTATCGAGCAGTTGAGCGAGTCGGTGTCGAAGCGCTTCAAGGGAGAGAACCCTAACAGTCTAGCGGCGCACAACGGTTAAATCCCCAACTGACCCCGAGAAGCCTGGGGATGCTCCGAAAAACATGGAGAGTCGTTAGCCGTCGGTGTCTAGGGTTAGCCTACATACCCCCACCCCTATCCCGTCTATAAATAGTGGTGGGGATCTCATTTTTCGCATCGAATCCTATCTAGTAAAAATTAAGCTGTTACGCTGCAATTTTCGTCATAGGACTTGTCATACGCATTTGTATTCTTTTGAATTCTTATATCTGATTACGGTTTCATCGCTGCTTGATTCATGTTCCTTGTTATTATCTGTCATTATCTAATAAAAGTTTCAAGGGCTCCTATTTCTTCGAGATTCGAACCTCAACATTTGGCGCCTCTCTATTTCTTTTTCTTTGATTCAATGGCAGACACTAACGAGAAAGTCGGAAATCAAATGAAGAAGGCGGCTGGGGCTCCCCCATCGAAACCCTCCGGGTCCAGGGAACTCGTCCCCGTCGATGAGTTGGTGTGGCAAACTCTGCAAGCCAGTGGTGCCCATGCCGTGCCTCCAGAACTGCTGAATACAATTCTAGCGCGATTGGCCGAGGAGGCTGAGGAGAACCGGCGCCACGCGAAAGAGACAGACTCCAGGATCATGGAGCTACACGCCACAAACCACGCCCTACGGAGGGAAAATGACCAGCTGTGCCGGGAGAATGCGTACAAAAAGCAACCCTTTGTCGAGGAGCCTCTCACTGGCGAGAAGCCGCCCGACCCTCGCAAGAACTTGGCTAATCGTATCGCGCGGTTGAATGAACAGAAAGCTTATGAGCTCGCTAGTCAGTATCGAGGAGATCGACCGAGGGCAGGCTCCTCGAGTTCAAGGTACGTGGATCGAAAGGATTTCAGGAATGAGCGTCGGTCGCGACGAGACCACCCTTATAGTTGAACATCACGAGCCGGTGAAGTGCCTTATGGCCTCAGAATCGACCAAAATTACTTGGTCAATAACGTACTCAAGGAGCTCGGTACCGCCGTGAAATGGACCGCCAAGATGAAGTCCGACCCCAAGACACGAGATACAAGCAAGTTCTGCGGCTTTCATAACGATCATGGCCATAGGACTGAGGAATTCCAAGCACTACATCTGGAGGTCCTCGAACTACTAAAGAAATGATTCCTCACCGAGTACTTAACCAACAAAGGGAAAAATACGTGGACGAAAGGCCGACAAACCAACCCTCCCGCAAACGTCGAGCCTCAAAACAAACCACCGCCCGCCGAACAAACAATCCATGTCATCATCGGAGGATCTGAGATCAGTGGAAAGTCGCGTTCCACGGCTAAAAGGGCTCGTAGAGTTCTCAACCGAGAAGTCTAACACATAAGCCCCTTGCAACAACACGAATTGATTGAGTTCACCACCAAGGACCTTCCGGGGCTTATTCATCCGCACCATGATGCGCTAGTGATATCACTACTGATATCCAATTGCCAAGTGAAGAGGTTGCTCGTGGACAACAGCAGTTCCGCGAATATAATGTTCCTTCGAACATTGAAAGAGATGCAGATCCCAATGAACAAAATAGAACCAGTTACCATGACCCTCTACGGGTTCAATGGGGATCAACAACGAACTTTGGGAGAAATCACCTTACCCGTGTACTGCGGGGGCATGAATCTGGACGTCAAGTTCCAAGTCGTGGACACTGTCTCCGCGCACAACGCAATTCTGGGAAGGCCCTGGATTCACGAACTCAAGGCAGTACCCTCATCGTATCATCAAGCGCTCAAATTCCCCACTCCCTGGGTAATAATTCAAACCATCAGAGGCGAGCAGAAGGCCTCAAGGGACTTTTACTACGCCAGCTTTTGAGCCGATTGTGCGCAGCAACACGGCTCACTGGCGAACCCCATCGTTTGACCCGAGACCGAAGAGCTCGAAGAAGTGGAGATAGACAAGTCAGATTCGGCACGTACCACCTTCATAGGAGCGGAGCTTCCTGCCACCACTAGAAACGCCCTTGTGGAATTCCTCCAAAGCAAAGCCCACATATTTGCCTGGTCGCACCGGGACATGACCGGGATTGACCCTTCGATCATCACACATCGTCTTCAAGTCGATCCCAACTGCAGGCCTGTACAACAACGTAGACGCAAATTCTCGGCAGAGAAGAACCAAGCAATAAATGAGGAAGTACAAAAGCTCATTGATATCGGTTCGGTTCGAGAAGTACATTACCCCACCTGGCTCGCCAACGTGGTAGTTGTAAAAAAAACGGAAAGAACCGGGTCTGTATCGATTTTACAGACTTAAACAAAGCCTGTCCAAAGGATCCCTACCCTCTACCGTGCATCGACGCCATTGTTAACGCAACGGCGGGTCATGAGCTTCTGAGCTTCATGGATGCTTTTTCAGGTTACAGAACGCATGATCAACGTATCAGCGCCTTGTTAACTCTATGTTCAGGGATAAGATTGGAAAGACAATGGAGGTTTATATTGACGACATGCTCGTCAAATCGCTCAGCTCACAAGATCACGTGACCCACCTAGAAGACGCGTTTCAAACCTTGGAAAAACACAACATGAAGATGAACCCGACAAAATGCTTGTTTGGAGTATCCTCCGGCAAATTCCTCGGTCACGTATTAACCTAAAGAGGAATCAAAGCAGACCCAACACAGATCCAGGCCATTCAAAGCATAGAACATCCGAAGTCACCAAAAGAAGTCCAGAAGTTGACTGGGCGTCTCGCAACCCTCAGCCGCTTCATATCACGCTACTCTGAAAGAACTCACTCCTTCTTCAGCACTTTGCGAAAAGGGAAGCGGTTCGAATGGACCGAAGAATGGGCAAAGACGCTAGAGGAACTAAAAGCTTACCTAGCCAGCCCACCGCTGCTATCTAAACCAGTTGACGGCGAGACTCTATTGCTTTACCTATCCGTATCAGACCACGCGGTCGGAGCCGTTTTGTTACATGAAGTAAACGGCAGACAACACCCGGTGCACTACGCCAACAAGTCCTTGCTAGATGCAGAAACCCGGTACACCGCCCTAGAAAAACTTGCGTTGGCCCTCGT
>JAPKLW010006856.1:0-16373 GCA_026898455.1 Plectranthus barbatus
GATAACTGGATGTGTTTGTTCGCATCGTATGATTGTTAATTCAGACATGAGTTGTTTATTGCAAGTCATTAATGATTACCAGTATATTAAACATAACGTTTCTTAATATACCAATCATAATGCTTTTATGTATACAGTTCCAACACTTGGATCCTTCTCATCCATAGTCTACCCCTCACCATTATCTCAAATGATCATAACTCTTTTGTTTGGGCACTCACTAGCAATTTGTCCAAAACCTTGGCATTTGAAGCACTTCCTGTTGCGATTCCTAGAATTTGTAATTACTAATTTATTTAGAATAGCAGAACTAGTGGAATCAGATCTAGGTTTCACCCACACCACAATCTTAGGTTGTTCGCCTATTTTTCTTTGATTCTCTTTATATGTGAAACCACTAGCAATGTGGTATTCTCTCCAGGTTGTAGAGTCTATTCTTGTGCTACTACCATTATCCCTTCTCTTGAGTTGATTTTCTATCTTAATTGCAATATGTACCATCTCATCCAACTCAACATAGTGTTGCAACTCCACTGTATTTCTAATTTCCCAATTGAGACCAGCTAGACACCTTGCCATTATTGCCTCTATATCCTCAACCATATTTGCATGAATCTTGGATACCTCCATCTCATTGAAGTAATCATCCATAGTTTTGTTTCCTTACTTCAGATCCTGCAACTTATTATATAGTTCTCGATAATAATGATTCAACAGAAAATTCTTTCTTTGTCGTGACTGACTTCATCTCACGCCATGTCTCTATAGGTTGCTCTCTATTTTGCTCCTACTACTTGCAAACTGATCCCACCACAGAAGAGCATAATCAGAAAACTCAAGTGCCACTAGTTCAACCTTTTCGGCTTAGAATAATTATGGCATCTAATATTAGCTCCATCTTTCTTTCCCACTCAAGTAATAGCTCATGATCATTCCTTCCTTGCAAAGAAGGAATACTCTTTTTGATGCTACATAGATTGCTATCCTCTCGAAACATTCTTCAAGGCCTCCTTTCACCAAAATCAGTTGATTCTTTTTTCTGAATTCTCGCATATTGGTTATGTTGTCGATAATTCGCGCCCATATCACCTCTTCTACCAACATCTCTTCTTCCACCTCTCACAGTTCAACGAGACTTCTCATTTTGGGAATCCTCGATTGCATCAATGAGCTAGTGGACTAATCGCTGTTATTTCTACAGACTAATTGTAGATACAGTGGCAAATAAATTTATAGTGAACCCTAAGGTTGTCGAACCCAGAGGAATTGTGTAAAGAAATTATTCTATGTACTAGCTATAATCCTAAGATCTATTGTTTGAGTAAACCAAAAATTGGGGCTTTGAATTGAAAAGTAAAGATAGTAATACGGAAAATTAAAGAGTTTGGAAAATCAAATTGAAGGGACACAGACTCTAGGTCGAACTATCAATCAAAACACACGTCAATTAATTTACTTGCATTGGTGGGATGTCATAATATACTATAACTTCTTGGTTAGACAATTATAGCCTAGGTAACTAGCATGTGAATGTATATGCTTTGTAGACCTCAATAACACAATACTAATAAACTTTTTATAATTCCTAGATTAACCTTACAATTACTATCTTCCCCTAGGACAAATATTCTAATTGTATTCAAATTCCTTTTCCTGTTATTAATTTTCTCTTTTCAGTCCTTCAATCAATAACTGTAAATCTAGAATTAATTTTATCTCTTGATCTTATTAATTCTAGATCCTAACAATTCAAACAGGAATTCAAAACCAAGCAATTCAATGTTAATCAATTAAACATGCATTCGATTGATATTCGTTGCCCTAGAACCTGCTAGGGTTTCTAACCACACATAGCAGATAGAAAACCAAAAACAAACATATTATTAAAGTGCAGAAAATAACTTACAAGAAAATAAAGGTTTGTGTTCGTGCTGGAAAAATAAAGTATACTGAATGTTGAAAGTTGTAAAGTATGATCCAGGATGTAAAGTTTGATAAAAGGTGATTAATTCTCGAATTTGGGGACTATTTATAGTGGGGGATGTATCCTATCATATCTGGGGCTGAGGATTTGATTTGTTTCGAATTTAATCAAAAAATCTGCAAAAATAATGCGCACTTCGACCGAGGTGGCTGGACTTGGATCGACGTGCGTGCCTCCACCTCGATCGAAGTCGACTCTCCGTCGGTCGAACTCGAGCTCTGCCCCATCTGTGCAGTCTCACAGTTTTGGCCATAGCGTTCACTCCCAAACTCCGATTGATCCGATTGCAGTTGCGTTGGAAAACTAACTCGAAGATCTATCCATTGCCATGCGCCAATAGCCAGAATTCCTTGTTTGGAGGAACCCTTCACTGCTACTATTGCACGTCACTACTTTCGGAACGGTTTTCCTGTGAATTTAAGCCTTAATCCTGCAAAAAACGCACCATGACAAGCGTAACACCACATATAATAGACTCATGCATGATATATATATATATATATATATATATATATATATATATATATATATTAACTTAAGAAAACTACATACAATAATAAAAAATAATATAAATAAGTGAGTGAAATAATGAACTTATCATGTACCGCCTCCATCTCCACTTTTGTCAGCCTTGTCGTCTCAGAAGTTAATGCCTCCATCATGATCCTAATTTTTGATTATCAAGTTCATCCTCCTTTCCCCCTTTACTACCTAATGATTCAACTTAATTATGTTTTGACATGCCTCCGAGAAAACATTAGATAAAAAGAAGGTTCCTCACCACTTTACCAGCTCTCATGTATCACTCAAATGATAATCACTCACGCTCGTGTATCACTCAAATATGACTTTTCAATTTCCTCTATCATGCCACTCACTCTTGCTTTTACCACTCAATTTATCATACTTAAAAGCTCAAGGAAATAAAAACCTCAAATCCAACAAAAAATTTCATAATTGACAAAATTCGTGGAATTGGGAGTATGAAAAAGTCTATAAAGAAATTGTACACAAAGACTCCAAATCACTCAAGGTAAGTTAACGTACATTACGAGAATTAACCTATTTTTAAAAAAAATTTGGTCTCAAAATCTTGATATTTTCAAGGGCCTCGAGAAAACGCGTGTAACCTAAAACTCAAATTTAAAAGTAACGAAAAGGGAAGAAATTTTCCCACCAAAAAACTCTTATTTTCTTATGAGTTGCGAGTTTGCATCTTTCACGAATTAAATCTTAGATATACACAAATTGATCCCCCTGGTAATAAAGATATGAAATATGGATGATATGACATGGGTATCTAGAAAAAATATGATATGGATGGAGATAAGGTAGGTTATCTAGGATAGATAAGATATGAATGTAAACAATATCTTGCAAGAAATCATACGTATGGAAAACCTAATCACGATTAACGAAGGATTCGTAAGAAACCAAGGCACGCTCACGACACACTAGACACGAAAGATCAAGAAACACAGATATGAATACTAATCAAGAATGGAGACAAGAATTATGAATCGAGACATGCAAAATCAAGACACGGACAAGAAAACGAAATGATTATGCAGACACGAGAAAAAGAAAAAAGAAAAAAACGACCATATTAACCAAGGCTCTGGTGCTAAATGATACAATTCTCATTATGTGAATACGAATCGTAGCACAGGAACAAAGTCGATAAGAGGCCGAAGCAAAAATAGATACGAATGTTTCGACCTTGGCCTAACAACAAAGGAAACTGTCACGAGATTGATGCCACACGCACACGGAAGCTAAACGATTAAGGATGTAAATTAATCACCTTTGAAGTTGACCCTCAAAGAACGACAAACAAGAACAAAATCGTACCCCTACGACCCAATAAGCAACTCACCTCAATAACACTGAATATGGTGAAAACGTCACAAACAGATATGAAAGTCCTATTGATAAGTCAAATATAAATTTCAAGGTACTCAAGACAAATTCACTAGGTTTCAAAATTGGAGAAATAACTCACAAAACAATTAAACTAAAAACTGAATTAAATAATAACATGCCCTATTTATATGGTGGAACATAAATTTCTAAGCCTAATTAAATTAGAATATCAAATCTAATCCTAACCAACTATAAATTCAAAACAATGTAAATAACAGTTAATTCGAAAAATACAAGATTAAAACTTATCTAGAAAGAAAATCTATCTAGAAAGTAAATCAATCTAGAAGCAAAATCAAATCTACTAATAAATTTCTAAATAATCAATTTTCTAGAAACAAAGTCAATCTATAAAGAAAATTAATTCTAGCAATACATCAAAATTTAAAATTAATTACATCTTCTATATTGGAAATTTTTAATTCTGTCCACTGAGATCTCCATCAAACTCTCACACCTTAATTGAATCACATTTTATTTTTAAACAATGAAAACAACTATACTACACACTGATTAATCCTTATAAGGTGTTGAACAATTATAAATTATTTAATATACTAGGCTTCATCGATTAGCAATACTTAATCTAACATACACAGTTGGTTAAAGACATTCATTTGCAACTGCAATGCTAAATCTTCTTACAATTTACATTATTAATCACCTTCATGATGAACTCATCATAAACTAATAATTTGGTTCTATATAATCAATGAAATGCATTAACCATTTCAGAACCTAATAACAATTTATACCTTGTACCACTAATCAGATTAGTTGTGATCAGTTTAATCCTCCTCATTTTTTTTTACATGAGTAAGCGTAAAGTTTAGTCACAATTTAAATGTGTTAGTTCCTAAGATTTCGAATGTTAAGAGGTTGAATTAGATGTGACTTATTTGAAAGGAAAAAACAAGTAAAAAATGAAGATATGTTTGTAGACTGCCCTTAAGTGATAAACCTAAACACTTCACAAATTAGTCAATTACTAACATTATTCAATACATTCAACTTTTATTGGAGATTTATCTAGACATAAAACCAAAGTTTAGAATAATGAACATGAAGAATATATGATAAGTCTCTTTATGAGAAAGAAAAGTGAACAAATTTGTGATAAAGTGATATCCCCAACTACACTTAAGTGATGCGCTCAAATACTTCACTTGTTAAGCAATTAATAACATTGTTAGTATTTTTTAATCAAAACTAGACATTTAGTTAAACATAAATTTACAATTCTGAATAATAAATATGAAGAGCAACATAGGAGAAATGAACTAGATTCCATTGAAATACATTTAAAACTAGAATACCCCTCAACAGAAATTAATAGAACACAATTTTTTTTTAATGGTTCAAGATTGCATATACGTCCACTCTTTATCCTCTCGCTGTATATTTTTATTATAGTGGAGAAAATACAAGTAATTGACAATTTACAATGGTCAAGAGCATGATTATGTATAGACCTAGATAATCCTAGATATGAATATGATAGAAAATTTAATCTGATATGATGGGGATATCCCAATCCAAATCTTAAATCGATAAGGATTAATCCCTTAAAACTAGGGATCAAATATCTTTTTTCATATGTAAACTCTTCTAGCTTTGCTACAACTATTCCTCGAAGACAAACACTCAAAGCACACCCCTTCGAGATCGCTTGTCTTTTTAATAATTCTTCGAATTATATTGAGACCGCTTCAATTCTTCTCCACCTTAGGTTAAATATACACTCGAGATTGACACCTCATTAGTTCAACAATTTGATAAGTTCCAAAAAGTTCTCGAACTTAGTATTAAAAACTGAATTTGTAATCATATCTATAGTATTATCGAGGGTGTTGGCCGTGTATAGCTTGATATCTCCAATTGCCACCACATTTCCTCTTACATGTTAAGAAAAAGTTCAAATCTTATTTAAGATAAAGTCAATTTATCAACGATTTTATCATACAAAGATTCAAGTTTGACCCATACTCAAGTTGTGGAGTGCTTCGTCGACAACTTCCTCAACATCGCATCTCCCAAACATAAAATTAGAGAATTATGCATTTTCTCTCGAGTATGTTTATCTATTGTTCTATCATTGAACCGGGAAACACAACCTCTTCCTTCAAGGCATCTTCCAAGCCTTATTGCACAAACAACACTTGTATTTTCAACCACCACACACAAAATTTGTTCGATCTTGTGAAGTGTTGAACCTTAAATTTGACTGAACCCATTTCATTCACTTTTACTCGTTAATGCTCACTGCACCAAGTTGTGAATTAACATGATTGCGAAAACACATATACAAATAGAAAATAAATAAAGAACACAAAGAATTATAGTGGTTTAAGTTTGTTCTTTACGTCCACTCTCCATACCTCTTAATGATACACTTTTATGATTGTGGATAAAATATGAGTAATGGACAAGTTACAATAGTGGAGAGCATGAGTATGTAAAAACCTACATAATTTTAGGTATGCTAGGAAATTTATTCTCATGTTGTAAAAATATCCCAATCCAAATCATAAATTGATAAGGATTAGTCCAACAAAACAAGGGATCTGATATCTTATTTCATATATCAACACTTACAGCTCAACACAGCTATCTCTCGAAGACAAGCACACCCCTTCGAGACCACCAGTTATTCGAACTAAATTAAAATTCAACAAAATGCTTTAACTAAAGTTGCACAATAAAATAACATAAGTGTAAATGTAGGACATAACTATTAAAAATTATTATGCAAAAAGAAAAAAAATCTAAAACTCCTCCATCAAAGCTTTGAATCTTATACCCAACCCTATTGTCACATTGGGACCTATTTATCCCACACAGTGATTTTGGTGTACATAACCCACTCAATATTTATCATGGGTATATTTGTTGCTTCATTCTCAGTATTATTTGATTTTAGATTTGGTAGATTTCTATACCACTCGAATGTAACTGAAGTTTTCTCGAGACTTTTGCCCTTACAATAATTTTTAACCTTATATCCAATCCTAAAAAACTTAACCAAAATTCTAAACATGTTCAAAGTTAAAAAAACAACTACCATAATAAAAAAATGTAATATTAAACCGATGTTAAATAAAGTTATTTAACCTAACAATAAATGAACAAAAAGAAAATAGCTCTATATCGTGGTTCGAATTTACTTTCTATATCTACTCTCCAAGCCCGACTCATGTGTTACTATATTACTCTAATGAAGAACTATTAAAACTAATTATGTGAAATGAAGAAAATATTTAGAATCCTTCCATCATAGCTTTGAGCTTTATAGTTAACCCTATTGCCACATTAGGCCCTATGTAGCACATGCAAAGTGATTTTGGTGTAACTGACTCACTCAATATTTGTGATGGACATATTTGTTGTTTCATTCTCATTATTATCTGATTTTAGATTTGGTTGTTTTTTATACCGCTCATATACGACTAAAATTTTCTTGAGACTTTTGCCCCTACGGTAATTTTGAAACTTACCCAAAATCCTGAACATGTTCAAAGTCCAGAAAAAGCAAGTTCCACAGTAAAATCGTAATATTAAACCATTGTTAAAATGAAGTAATCGGAAAATAAATAAACAAGAAAATAGCTAGTTCATAATGCTTTATAGTGGTTCGAGTTTACTTTCTTTGTCCACTCTCCAAACCTGACTAATATGTTACTATATTACTCTAGTGAAGAAGGAAAAAAAATTACACAAAAAAAATAATCTCTCTCTCTCTCTGTTTTTTTTTCTTTCTCTCAATATTTATAAATGAATTCTCTCTCAGATAGTGACTAAACCGACTAAAGCTTAACCCTTTGAAGTGATGGTGAATATTAGTATTTATAGAGTTAGATCATTCTTACACAACAAAGACTAATCCGGCAATTTTAGGCCGATAAATCTAGAAGGTTGTTGTAACTAAATTGTGTAAAAGGTAACTATGTTAGTTCAACAACCACATCCATCACTCAAGAAAAAACTCTCAAGGATTACGCAGCATCTCAACAAACTCAAGATCATAACATAAATTAGTAAACCGACAATCCTCGAATGTAGAATGTCGCTCATGAATCTTCATTATTCATCACTGAACTCTTTAGCAACACTAACTCAAAATGTGCTCTAGGAGAGTGAATGCATGTTTGACATGCTTTATTCATTATTTCTCGAAAACCTTCTCAAGTATGATTAGCTTCAAGCTCTATCTCAAGTGATCTCTATCTCGAAGATTCTTCGAGTGCAACCAAGATCCAACCTCTTACTTGTTATGAAACTTTCCGGTTGAATCATAAGAAACTTGCCTTCTAAATCTCCATTAAAAAACTTATTCATCAAATCTAGCTCCTCAAACTCCAAATAATATTGAGCAACTAATAATAAAATCTATCAGATTATTCTTTGCTTTACCAACAGAGTTAACATATTATTGTAATCTATACTTTCTTGTTGCGTGAAGCCTCATGTAATAAGTCTAGCTTTGAATATCACATCACAACAAATCTATTTGCAGCTAACTGTCAACTGGCTCTTAGGCTTATCTACAAGCACCCTAAAGTGACTATTTTTTTTCTTTAAGGAAATAAATTCTTTGTTGGTCCCTATGATCAGAGTCGTCGTGGTGATAACACAATACTCACACGAATTGCAACAGAAGATTTAAACGTTCACTTGCACTCTAAGTTATTTTCAAACATTGTTTAGTTCAACTTTACTTAGGTTTTTCTTGCAGATATACGCTAGCAACTCTGTTGCTATGTTTCAAATCACAGTCCAATGTTAAGCAATAAAAGAGTAGACACAATGACGACACAGTATTTATAGTGGTTCGATCAAAAGATCTACATCCACTCCTTAGCCGAAACGCTAAGAATTTCACTAAGTATACGAATTACAAGGATTCGCCTTCCAAGTAAAGTAGGCAGTGAGCTTTCGAGCTGGCTACTTCACGACTATCCTCCGATATTCTGAACTCCTTAGGCGTAGATCCGGCAAAGTCAAAGGCACACCTTCGTAAAACTCGCCTTTGCTTCTTATGGAAGATTTATAGTTCCTTCCGAACTTTCCTTTAATTGTGGCTAGACGCCCGTCCTAGTCAATCCCTTTTCATAGAATTGACTGTTGGATGCTTCCAATAATGGAAGGTATCCCAATGATTGAAGAATTTTGAACAAAGTCAAGGAATCTCTTCGATGGAGTGTCAGATAATCAATAGGGACACTCTGGTAGTTGAAGGCTTTGAATATCTTTCGAATGTTAGCTTTCAACTGACTGCTCTTTAGCTTTTTGCTTTTGTCTTAGGAATCTCTTGAGAATGTTTTCATGTATTGAATGAGCAGTAGTCGTCTCTCACTTCTAGACTTGTCTTTTATACATGTAGATTCAAACTTTGAATCTCCATACCCGTTAGACACAACGGTTTCCTTGTCCAAGAGTGGTTTGACTTTCACCGTCCTTTCTGGCTTCGTACAGTGCATTTTGACCTACTTCTGGAAAGTCTTGTCCTTGCAAGTACAGTTGTCAGAACGGTAGTGTAGCAATCTTTGTTAGCTGTCTTGCCTTGCTAAAGCTCCTTCGGAACGATCTGCTAGCTTTCCTTAGCAATCTGCTAGATAGATATCGGACTGCTGACTTTTCAGCAGTTGCTCTTCTTATTCCTGATTCCTTCGACTCCGGATTGCTAATGCCTTTAGCAATCTGCTATGTGCTAGCGAATGCTGATTCCTTAGCATTCTGCTACCATTTAACTTCTAGCTTTTTAGCATTCTTCGGTGTCTGCTGGGATAGCTTCGAGAAATCTATTCTATTACAACTCGATACCTGGCCTATACAGGACATTACAAGATTTGCTAGACTATGCTAGAGTTCAGCAATTGATCGACCATCTACTAAGGTTTGATCCAACAAAACCTTTTACAATAAAATCCTAAGGGATATTTAGGAATAATTTCCCAACATTCTTCTTTTATGGCATTTGAGCCATTTCAATCTCAATCTATACCTTACGAATTTAGTATAGCTTATCTCTTTATCATTGAGCCCTACTTCTTTTTCCATAATAATGGCATATATATTACCAAGATCAAGACATCTAAACCGAGGGGTAGTTTTTATTTGCCTTCACTCCCTCTGTCTCGTGAGATGGTACTCATGAAGCACATTCAAGTTTTGAATTCCTCATTAAGTTAAGATGTTTGACCAGATCCATTAGCTTGTTCCATCGTAATCTCGGTACCCATTTACTAATTTCAATAGCGCATTATTCAAGGTACTATCTTTGAAGACATTGGTTAGTCTCTTGAGGACATCCATGCTCATAATGCAGTTTTTCAATCATAATCCCACATACCACAATTTGTACCCTTTCACTCATTCGGTATACCCAAAAAATAGACAATTTATTATTACTTTCCAAGATAATCTCCCTTGCATGAGCGTAATCTATTCAACTAAATACTCTGAGGTTGTTGAAATTTGAAGTATTATATTTTCATTCTTCTTTTGGTATTTTGAAGCCTTCTTGCAGTTAAAGGACTTCTTCATTGTTTTTACCCTTAACATCTATGTTAATTTTGCCTTTAATAGCATGCATCTCACTCTTTCTAGTAGCATTAGATTATATCTTTATGCTAACCAGTTGTGCTAAGGTATACCGACTACTATTCCATGCCTTGCAATACCTCTTTGTACAATGACTCGAACTCCTTCGATCAGTACTTGAAGCCTTCAACAGTTCACAACGTCTTCACCTTATATCAATTTGATTTTCAATCAACACTTTTCATATTTTTAAGGTTTGAAGGTATCACTCATTTTCAATATGTATAACAACACATTTCTTGATTAATCATTCATAAAATACTTTAGTTCAAAGTGCAAACTATCTCTTGAAGGCCTGGTCATGAATACAGTCCAGAGTACCTTTAGTCTTATGACTTCCTGCTCAAAACATTACTTGTTGAGATTGCCATAGATACATGTCCCACAGAAATCTAACTCTCCGATGCTATATCTTAGTAACAAATCTTTTGACAATTTTTTGGAGGTCTCTATCATTTACATGGCCCTGTTTTTTAAGCCATTGGACATACTTATGAACAATCTCAGTTGAAGTAAGTCCAACAACCGTGCATCTTATTAGAGAATTAATATCATTGTTTCGATGATCTTTCATCAACATCAAAAGTCCTTTGCTTACTTTTATGATCCTAGATTTCATCTTGATCTAGTAACTCAGTCCATCGAGCATTTTCTTTGTCAAATCTAGGACATAAAATATTTTGAACAGAATGTTTTTTGGTATAATATATATTAGTCCTCATTGAACCGATTTCTAGTAGAATATTGAAGTTTTCTAACTTTGTAACCTTCGAGCAATGATTTATTTGATTTCAAGTGGAATGTAAAGCATAAATCTAAGACCTATTTTCTCTTCAATCTTTTCTTCTAAATCACTAATACTTGAGGAAATTTGTGTCCCTCATAAATACCCCTGCTCCTTACCAATTGTAATTTTTACATACTTTGTATTTTCTTCTCCATAATAAAATCATCACCAAAGAGGCTTGAAGAGTGGATGTAGAGCTTACGCTCAAACCACTATAAATATTTGTGTTCTTTCATTTTCTTATAGTTATTCATGTGTGCAATCACTTATTTAACAATAGTTAACACTTTCCACTCATTAGAAAAATGCTCGAATGATTTTATTTAATCAACAACCAAAAATTAAAAGTCAATAAAATAGGTTGTCCAAATAATAGTGGAAAATAAGGCATCAATATGGGCTCGGGTATTGTGTCTCTTTAATTGGGCATATATACCAACAATCTCCAACTTAGGCCTTGATGGTCTGCTATCAAGAGCTTGTACATTTTACAGGTTATAACCATCACGATAAATATTTGTCTATCGTGTAATTCATGTACGAGAGCAAGTGGTGTAATACACAGGGCATTACAACCCTATGATCACAACGATCATATGTATCACAAGACTACTAACCGTATGATCACCTGTTAAAGAAACTAAAATTAGCAAGTATAATAAAAACAAACATATACAATAATTTAACAAATTTCATTAGCACACATTAGGGAGTAAACAAAATGCATAGCAGCTCAATCTCGATTTATGTTAGACTTAATACTATTTTGAGATCTAATCCTATTGCCATACATAGTTGCAAATAAATTGATCACAACTAACACAATCTTCCTATTTTCACTGTTAAACACACTAAATATGTCCCTATCCAAGTCTAAATTCTCATTCATAACACCACCTATGTCACTATGTTCTTCATTTCTATTACCTAAGTTACCTCCCTTTTAATTCTTTACATCATGCTTTCTAAGTCACTAAGTTCATTTGCCCTCGGTGAGCTCCACCTCAAGTCCAACATTAAAGGAATCTACACTACCTACATCAACATGTAAACTAGAAGGAACACAAGGAAAGACTCTAAAACAAACATCAATGATAGAGAATACTTATGGTTTCAACTTAGATTTATATACCTCATTTTCAACCCACCACATTTCTTAGCTCTATGTTCATGTTTCACATAAGGAGAAGCTAGCACTGGACACTCTACTTTGCTCCTATGCTCTGATCTTCTATGCCTTACACAATTCTTGTCTCTATATAAATCATTATCACTCTTTGCCCGACAAATATACAAGTTATTTTTCTTTTTTGTCTTAAAAATAACAATGGAGTGTTTAATGATTTTTATCACACCCTTCCCCATCTACCCTCTAGCCTTGTGTCCTTAGCACATTATAATAAATTGTTCCATAGACCAGGGTTATATCTCACATTCTTCAATGTAAAAACATATCCTGAATCAAACTTAAGCGCTCCTAGACAAATCACCTTACATTGAGTCTCATTTGCAAGTGAAATGTGGCCATTTTTAACTCTTTTGAATGATGAGAAAAGTTTTCTAAAAGGTGATATGTGAAATAAACAATCAGAATCAATCAACTAATTAGTGTCACACAAGTCACTAAAACACGAACTTGTAGAAAAAATAGAGCATATAGGAGTATTTACATCACAGACATCACCTATGTTATTACACAAAGCAATGACGACATGCTAATCTGTGTTATCTCCCCTAAGTATAGGACACTTTTTAATGAAGTGACCAATTATTAGAACATTTATTGCCCTTATCTCTTGACTTAAGACCTATACGTTGTTGATTGTGGTATACTCTTCAATTTTGGAACCTAACCTTGGACCTCCCTCTGACATGCATAACTTTATTCTAGATAAAGCTAGAACGCCTATAACATTGTTATACGAATCAGGAATAACATTCCTTACTTTTCAAACCTCGTATAACAATGTTAAGTGTCACAAAGTCCCTACCATACTTAATGGCAACCTTAACATTGTTATACGAATCAGGAATAACATTCAATAAGACTATAGGGGTGTATATATCTACATGTTTGTCACTAGAAAGATTTATGTATTGAATAATCTTGGTAAAGACACCTAGGTTCTCATCTATTCCTTTGTTCAATTCCAGTTCAAATAATTTATTTAACAATAAAATCTTATTGGGCATTGATGTCTCTGATATATTGTTCACTCAATTTTCCCACAACTCTTTCGTGGTCTCAATCATGTCAACTATTCTCATCACATTATTAGGCATGTTTAGTAAAATGGTGGAGCATGCAAGTTCATTCATTTCAGTTTCTTTCAATATAAAGAAGACTCTAAATAAGCATCATTCACAGCTAGAAATACCTTTTGCTGATTTAAAATGCATTTTATTTTATATATGAAAATGATAAGATCAATCTTTCCATTGAATGGGGTCATAGCATATGTATGCGAGATGGTGGTCATTTAGAGATCACAAAAGAGACAAAAAATGAAGGAAAACAAAATATGATATGCTAGAAACTCGTCTACAAATAATAGAACAACAGGGAGCACACAATGAGCACAAGTCTAATTCTAGGTAGCAACGAAGCAGTAGAAATTCCAGATTACAAAAAAACAACGAGAGACACAAAGGTGCATACCGAAATCTTTAAAAAATCCAATGACAGCAGCAGAGCAACAACTATCAATTTCGATTTGCAGAAAGATTCACATGCAAACATGAAAGATTTATAGAAATCATGCAAAACTCAATAACCAGTAAACTAAAATAATTCAAAGAGAAAAAGATGTCTCAACATAGTTGCATCAATTTAAAAAAAATAAACACCGTTGCACATATATCAATTTTCACAAACTAAACAAAACATTCAAAAAAGAAAATAGCAATCTCACATAAAAACTAGGGGAATAAGGTTTTGGACCGAGGTAATTGTAGTGGAAAACCAAGCACGTAAATTTTTGCAGTGGGTACGCAGGCTAACGAATTCAATCCTAATTCTAACAAAATGAAACCCTATCAGTGTAATGAGAGGTTAAGAACGATCATACCGGTGCAGCAACCCTAGAGGCAATTGCCGACTTACCTACACCCTTGGGGCGCAAAGATGCGAGATACCTGTGGTGAAGACCACGAGGACGGAGTCCAACTTGTGGCTCTGATACCACTATTGGGTTTCGATCTCGACTTCATCCTTACATCTCAAGACTAAAAACCACCACATCAATCTATTGGGAACCAAAACTCTAGAATAAGTATGATATTGTATTCTCTGGGGAGCTCTCACGATTTTGGTTTTGAACATCTCCGTCATAAAATGCCTCATACTAATTGAGTTAACTAGACTTTTATATTCATTCTCTCCAGATGTAGGACACGGGTCTGCTAATACTAACAATCATCCCCTTAAACCAATACAACCATTGAGGGCCTACCCCATATACTCCAGATTCCACCACCATCTTGGTCCTCGCACCCAACCAAAACTGATTCAAAGAACTTTTGTTGGATACCGAAAGGATGGATTCAACCTATGGCTCTAACACCAGTGTTGGGTTTCAATCTCAAACTAGTCCCTACGTCTCACCACTAAGCAACACCGCATCAATCAGTTGTGGAACCGAAACTGATTATTATGGTATTGTCTGCTTTGGGCATCATGAGCCCCCATGATTTTGTTGTTAGGCATATCCTAAAAGCTTTCATACCAATGGAGTTGGATGAACTCTTATATATAACGAAATTACTCTTTGTTAATCAATCTGGGATAATGAGTTTGCTAATCGAAACAATACGTACATACGCTATTAGAATGTAAATATTAGTTTTAAGGCAATAAATCTCAATAACATAATAACTAAATTTAGGTTCTCTTAATGTGCATTTAAGATTGATTATCTTTGACGTGGTATAAATTCAAACAAATAACATGTTACTATTGAAATTTTATTCGTTAACTGTCTATCGAATTTGATGAATTCACCATGTGAAACAAGATCTGGCGGTGGTAGAGATTTACTTTCAAATGAAATTTGAACTTCGTTATTCACCATGTCAAAAGGATCACAACATTTAATCCGTTAGTTCATTTTATTTGTTGCTTTTGTCGTTGTGTATTGAATTGCAAAAGCTTTCCTAAATATTTTATGATTGTTAGAAGTAATAGCAAATTCTATAAATTTTGTAGTTACTTATCGCCGAGTCATATTAAATAATTTTTTTAATATGACTATTTTATTTTACTTGTTGGATTTACCATCTCCTTCATTCATGGCTCGGTATCTTGGTGTCCAAGGGTGAAGGTGTTTTGCTGTAAGACTCACCCGTCGAGAAAGAATAAAAGATAATATTAGTGAGCCAAAAGTACCGAGTTAATAGCCTATTCACTCAAGGATATCAAATTAAAAATTCGTGTTTGATTCGTGTATGATGTGTGATAGCTTCAAATAATTTAATATTTGTTTCATAGTTAAAAATAATTGCTGAGGTTAATTGATGACTTCTCGTTGTTTGAGTTTGGTAAGATTCAAAGAATTGTTTCGAGTTGTGGATGTTGGTTGGAAACAAAACCAAGGGTTTGCTTATAAATTTGATAATTATGCATGAATATAGTTTAAAAAAAATTTGTTTTATTCAGATCGAAGTTCATTTTTTGTATTATATTGTGCATCTTTAGTGTTAACTTTGTACATTTTTGTATCTTACATGTTCATTTATTCCTTCTTTGTTCGTATTGATTTATATTTCTTTTGTCAATCAGATTTTTTTTCTTTGTTTCTGGATTTCGCATTCGTGTTTGGTCCCGACGTTGTTAATTATGCATGGATATAGTTTTAAAAAATTTGTTTTATTCAGATCGACGTTCATTTTTTCTATTATATTGTGCATCTTTAGTGTTAACTTTGTGCATTTTTGTATCTTACATGTTTATTTATTCCAAAGTGTGTTAATAAGATGAAGCATTTTAAGGGCATAGTTTTAAGAACTGTTGATGTTGGTATTGAGTTTTATAGAGACTACGCTTGTGTTGTTGCTTTGAAGAAGAAGATGTTTAATTTTTTT
>JAPKLW010006857.1:0-16371 GCA_026898455.1 Plectranthus barbatus
TATTCTAGAGACAAACTGACGCTGGTAGGACTTAGGATTTGATCCACCAAAACACCAAAACTAGAATCTAAACAAGTAGCTACTGGGGAAAGGAAACTTAGCCAAATTTCCCAACAATTTCCCCCTTTTTGGTGCGATCAAAGCCTAACCAGCGAGCACTCAGCTGATGAGGAAAGTTACAAAGTATTTCAGGGTTTTACAAATAAGCCTATCAGATCTAAACCCATGAAAATACTTCCTCACATCAGCTTTAACTAAAAATCTTCCCCCTCAAACCAGGAGAGATATTGCTCGTTTAAAATATGAAAATTGAGATCAGAGCAAAAAGATTTAAAGTGTGTGATACGAGTGCTGGTGCTGATTACACTGGAAGTGTAAGTTCAGCTGGTAAGTAAATACTTAGACAATTTGTTGGACAATGAGGAATTGTCATCAACTTGTCAGTAATCAATCCATTTAATATGTTGCAGTTACAAGTACAGGATAGAAAACTGACTAGTCTAGAGATACAAATACTTACAACAAAATGAAGGAACAAGATTATGGCTGAGAAGATGATCCTGGTGATTGAGTTCTGCTTGTGAGCGACCTCAGGATCTCAGTGAGTGCTGCCATATCTTGTCTGCTCTTCTCCCTTTCCTCAGCAGCAATTATCCTCTCCTCTTCAGCAAGACGAGCTCTCTCTGCCTCAGCACGTGCTCGCGTACTTTCCCCCTCTTGGATCCGCGCCAAAAAGAAGGACACTCCAGCGGTTACAGACTCCATCTGTTGAGCAATTTCAGTTCGGAAGCTGGCAAAGCGCTGATCCATCCTGGCATCAATGAGTGCAAGAAGCTGCGCAGGAGGATGGATCTCGGAGATTGGCATCGCTGATACTTCTAAGGAAGAGGAAGGTACAACAGTTGCGGAAGGAGCCATTGCTGGTTCGGATTCAGCTGATTCGTCCATTGGGGCTGGCTCCTCCGCTGGTACTGCTGCTGCAGCTTGGTCCTCCGCTGGTACCTCGACCGCTGGTACCTCAGCTGATTCCACCACTGGCACCTCGACAGCTGGTACCTCAGCTGATTCCACCACTGGCACTGCTGCTGGAGCTGGCTGGACTTGTTCAGAAACAGCTGTTGGGGCTGTGAATTCCACCACTTGCCAGTCCATGGAATCAGGGACGAGATCGCCCGAGACAATAGGAACAGGAGGGACGGCAAGGGTCAGCCACGAACCACGAGAGGGATCCTCCTCTACTAAGTGGTCTACCAGCAGAGCGCAGGCAGCCATGTCGAACAATTTAGCATGGTAGGGAGGGATCCTCGGGAGGGTAACCAGCACTTTGAGGCGACGGAGCGCGTACGTCAGCTGGTACCCCCGACTGGTGACTCGAAACTGGAGGAAAGGTAACTTGATCTTTTTCAGTGGCGGGAGGCCGGAGCTTCCAGTCAGCTGCCTATACTCAGCGATTTTCAGCAAGCGGCGCTTGATCCTCCTTGTAGACAGCTGCTGGGGGCATTCAGGATCAGTGCCCATGAAGGCATGAGCCCACTCCTCCTCCGCTCTCCAGTAGCCAAGACCCAGCCTGGCATAGAGAACCGCCCGCTTCTCCACTGTCAGCAGGCGCTGGCATCGATCGAAAATCCACCACCTCCGGAACTCCAGACATAGTTCCGGATCCACCCTCCAGAGTCTTCGGTAGCTGGATATCATTTCGTCATTGACGGCATTCTCCACCTCCGCCGTGATGTTTTCAGCATACTCATAGAGGGTGGAATTGTAGTATTCCACTGGCTGCAGGGGCAGGCACCAGTCAGAGATCCTCGAAGCGTATACCGACTGGTGGGGGAGTCCGCTGAAGGGGATGATGTTGAATGCTGAAGGCTCAGGCACTCGTGAATTTAGAAACGCCATGTCCCCGCGGTGCTCCCATCGGTGTACCCCTGTCACTCTCGACTGGAAGGCATCCTCATCAATCAGTTGATGCTCTTGGATGCAGAGCATGTAAGGTCGCCTTTCAGTTCGTGCACGCCTAGCTGGTGGTGTAGAGGATGCTGCTGGTCGCCTGGAAGTTGATGTCGAGGCATCTGTAGATCGGGGGCGACTGGCAGGACGACGAGCCTTATCATCAATGTCTGGGAACAGATCCCTTGGCTCCATCCTCTGCACCATGGAGTAATGTATCACCTCCTCAGCTGCCGCCTGCTCTGGCTCCTCAGCCCTTGGTTCCTCTGCATCCTCGGATTCAGAACTGACATCCGAGAAGCTCGCCAGTTTTACCGGGGTGGTCGCCCGCACTTCATCTCCTCCACTGGCACCCCCTTGCGCGGCCAGTGGGTCTTCTGCGACCTCCTCCTCCTCCTGGTACTTATCCACAAGGGATAGTACATCCTCTTCAGCACCCATGACCATCAGGCGTGTGAATGATTCGTCTGAGAGGATCTGGCCTGGAGCTGGTGCTGGTGGCCTCGCACTTGTGGAAGTTTTGGTCACATCCCACTTGCCCTTGGCCACCTGGCGCAATTGCTCCGCCAGTTGCGCCTGACGTCTGGCCTCATGCTCAGCCTGCACCTTTGCAAAGGCTTCATCGCGGGCTGCCAGCTCAGCCTCTCTTTTACGCTGGTCGGCCAAGGCCTTCAGCCTTGCCTGGGCCTGCTTCTTCCTTACAATAGAAGCTTGTTGCTCCTTCTTCGCCTGGTCCACCAGCTTCTGAGCTCTGGTCTGGATTCGCTTCCTCTTGCGAGTCATCCTTTCGAGGGTCTCCTCCTCAGTCAGTCCCAAGACGGACTTCTTGACTGGGATGGAGATCTTCCCAGACTCAGGGTCATATGCAACAGCTGACGGTGGCTGCTGGTGCTGGGAAGTATTTGGCTTCTTGCGGGATGGCTTCTTGGTGACTGGTACAAGTTGTACGTCCCGTGGGTGGATACCAGTCGCCTCAGCCACCGCGCTTTCCATGGTGTCGAAGAGAGACTCCGTCTCCAGCTTCCTCTTCAATTCTGCCCTTGCCTCTGCTGTCAGCGGGAGAGCCACAGCTGGCACTTGCTCCCCCAGGTCTTCTGAGTCCTCCTCAGAAACGACCTCAGCAGGGTCCACTGCTGACTTCCCTTTCAGCCTGCGTGGCTTCTTGTAATCTGGGCGAGGCAGCTTCACCTTCGTGGCTGGTATGAAATCGGAACCAACCAGCTGTTCCCCCTGATCCACGCCATCCCCCTGATCCTCGCCATCACCCAATTCCATCTCCAGGATGTGGCTGATCCTCAGCCCGAAGGATACGGCGTGAGCAAACCTGCCGTCAGTCGAAACAGTGATGTTTCTGTCTACATTTTCCAGCAACCGGCCAAAGAAAAATGCGGCCCAGTTGCCCTGAACTCCATCAACTAGGGCACACATCACCGAAAACTTGCGCAAGCTAAGCTCGGCGTAGGAGCCGACTTCACATTGTAGCATGCGCACTACAATGTCGCATACCATTTGCCAGTACTCTTCCATTTCTGACTTCCTCATTCCAGTCCGGAAGACGGTGACTTCTGGCTTCTTCCATTGCGCCCACCTCCTCCGGAATTCCACCGTATCATCCTGATGATACGTGGCCACTTCCTCTCCTTCATTCCTCAGTCCGAAGAGATTGGCGAGGTATTCCGCGGTGACGGTGATCAGGTGGCCGAAAACTGAAGTGATGAACGACTTCCTGTCGTCAGCAATGACCGCCCTAGCATAGAACTCCGCAACCATATGAGGGTGGAAGGTCGTGGGCGTCGCCGTGAGGTACTGTCGGAGCTGTTCTCGATCAATCATCTCCATCAGCTCCTCCCCAAAATTTTTCAGGGCCAATTTCTCATTCAAAATTTTCTCTTTTTGGACCTGAGCAGTCCTTATCTGCGCGTTAGAGAGCTGTCGCCTCGTCGCCGGCCTGTTCAACTGAACCAATCGGGCGAACGGATAGGTGTAATCGATATCTTCGATCTTCACTATGCCAGTATACGTAGGCATATGAGCTTCAGCGACTGGTAGGTCTGGTGAACCAGACGAGGATGATGTAGATGTAGATGGAGGGTTATCAGCTGGAGGTTGAGAGGATGATGCCATGACTTCAGAAAGATTCAAGGTTCAGAAAAGCTCAAGGGAAGATGAGAGAATTTTGAAAGATATTAGGGTTCTGAAAGTAGGGAAACATAAAGGTTAACCCGAAGGAAGTGATCGGGTATTTGTACTCGGGCCATGCAGGATCAGACGTCTAGGATCAACGCTCAGCAAGCGAGGATCGACGGTCATCAGCAGGCCCGATTCCCTGTGGTGACGTGCGCGGTCGTGCTGACGGGCGCCACGACGTGGAGCTGACATGGCACACGCCGATTGGTGGCATCCAAGCGTCGGACTGCGCAGACACTGTGCACATTAAATGTGGCATTAAATGCCGCATTAAATTCTGAGAGATGTACACGCTAGTCGAATTTGAACAATCCCGCCTTTTCTGCGACAGCTGGCATAACTGGTCATCAGTAGCATATGCCAGTTGAACACTTCCCCCTGTCAGCATGGCCTCCTTACCAGTTGACAACTGGTACTTACGACTGGCTCACGAGTACTTGGATAAATTGAGAGCTGGGACTCAATTTCATCAGTCGTAGGAAATTCGCCAGTTGTCTGCTGACAACTTGAAAGATTGAAAGAATTGAGAGCTTGGACTCAATTCACTCCGCATAATCTTCTCTTCAAGAAATCCACTCCTCATCATCGCTTGAAATTGGTAGCTGGGACCCAATTTCGCTTCAACTGATGGTTTGTGCTGGCAAATTGAAATGAGAGCTGGGACTCATTTCCTTAGACATTTGAGAGATAAGTTCCGCCAGTAGGAGCCATCAGTGATCTTGAGATACCACTTAAATAAAAACAACTAAGAGCTTGGACTTAGCCGTAATCAGCGTCCTTCAGAAGATCAAGAACAGAATGAGAGCTGGGACTCATTCTTCCTCATCATTGGGGCTCACATCAATCTCCATAAGACCGAGTTTGATGCACAACTCCTTGAATCTTGCTTCTGGAAGGGGTTTAGTGAAGATGTCAGCCAGTTGATCTTCAGTTCTGATGTAGTCCACGCTGACATCCTTCTTCTCGACATGATCACGTATGAAGTGATGTCGAATGTCTATGTGCTTGGTTCTGGAATGATGAACCGGATTCTTCGTGATGCACATAGCACTGTTGTTGTCGCAATAGATGGGTACACAGCCAGTGTCCACTTCATAATCCTCCAGTTGTTGCTTGATCCAGATAACTTGAGCACAGCAACTGGCAGCGGCAACATACTCAGCTTCAGTGGTAGATGTAGCAACTGAGTGCTGCTTCTTGCTAAACCAACTGATTAGCTTGTGTCCTAGAAACTGACACGTACCACTGGTACTCTTTCGGTCAATACGGCATCCAGCGAAGTCTGAATCTGAATATCCAATGAGTGTAAGCTCATCATTTCTGGGATACCATATTCCAAGAGATTCAGTCCCCTTCAGATATTTCACTATCCTTTTGGCAGCTTCCATGTGTGACCTTTTCGGATTGGCTTGAAATCTGGCACACACTCCGACTGAGTACGAAATGTCGGGTCTGCTGGCTGTGAGATAGAGAAGTGATCCAATAATTCCTCTGTAAACGGTAGGATCAACTGATTCACCTTGCTCATCAAGAAATATTTGACAACTGGTGCTCATAGGTATTCTGAGGGACTTAGTTTTCTCTGGGCAATACTTCTGAATTAACTCCTTCGTATACTTCCGCTGGCTGATAAAAATTCCATCAGCTGACTGCTGGACCTGGAGTCCGAGAAAGTATGTTAACTTGCCCATCATACTCATCTGAAATGATGTCTGCATTAGTTGAGAAAACTTCTCGCAGAGAGATATATTCCTTGATCCGAATATGATGTCATCAACATAGATCTGCACCATTAGCATGTCACCTCCATCCTTGAGAAGGAAGAGAGTCCTATCAATCTTCCCTTTCCGAAATCCATTGCTGGTGAGGAATTGTGACAGCGTTTCGTACCAAGCCCTGGGCGCCTGTTTCAATCCATACAGGGCCTTTCTCAGCTTGTACACTTTGGTGCCTATCTCAAAGCCTGGAGGTTGCTCGACATAAACCTCCTCTTTTAGCTCGCCATTCAGGAAGGCGCTCTTCGCGTCCATCTGGAACACCGTGAAGCCGTGATACGCTGCATAAGCAAGGAACAGCCGTATCGCCTCCATTCTTGCAACTGGTGCGAAGGTCTCATCAAAGTCGATGCCTTCACATTGCCTGTAACCTTTGGCGACTAAACGAGCTTTGTTTCTGACCACGGTGCCATTCTCATCTCGCTTGTTCTTGAAAACCCACTTGGTGCCAATCACTGACTGATGTGATGGTCTCTCCACCAAGTCCCAAACATTATTGCGAGTGAATTCAGCAAGCTCTTCTTGCATGGCATTAATCCAATCAGCAGATTCTAGCGCAACTCCTATGGAAGTAGGTTCCATTTGAGAAATAAAACAACTTAGGAGCGCACTGCCGTGTCGAGTCTGGACAGAACCTTCTGGATCACCGAGAATAGCATCGGATGGGTGATCCCTCAGCCATTTGGGAGGACCAGCGACTGCTGGTGCCGGTTGTGAAATAGGTTCTTCTGTCCTGACGACTGGTGCTTCCATATTTTCACCAGTCGGAGCTGGAACTGCAACTGGCAATTGACCTTCACCAGTTGGAACTGGAATTGCAACTGGTGGTTGACTTTCACCAGTCGGAACTTCTTCATCAGCTCCACTGTCTGACTGGCTTCCTGAACCTTCACCAACGTTGTCAGTATCAGCTGGTACCTCCATTCCAGCTGGTTCATCGTTGTCTTCTGGCTCAAAGATTCCAGTCGGAATTCCCCCTTGATTTTTGCTAGATCCACTCAGGGAGATTGAGTGTAAGGTCTCAGCAAGGTCATTTGCATCACCGACCCTCCCAGGTTGCTGATGGGCACCTGAGGTAACTGGTTGAGAAGATGATCCATTCATAGGTCTAGTCGAACCAGTTGGTTGAGCATCGGAAGAATTCCTGCCCAACTGGTCGTTGACATCCTCGACCTCAGGAACATCTTCAGCCAGTTGGCGTAAGGTCCTGCGCACTAAAGTAGCTTCATCAAAAACAACATTGCATGTTATTTCCACAAGCTGGGTAGTCTTGTTAAATACTCTATAGCCCTTGTGAGAGGGATGTCCATATCCGACAAACACACCCTCATCAGCCTTAGGTGAGAAAGCATTTAACTTCGACTTCCCATTATTATGGATATAACATGGTGAACCGAATGCACGAAGATGAGCTATAGAAGGCTTACGACCAAAATACACTTCGTAGGGAGTTTTCTGGAGTCTGTCGTTGATCCCGCTTCTATTCTGAGTGTAGCAGGCAGTCACCAACGCTTCTCCCCAGAAACTCTGTCCCAAGCCGGACTCAGCCAGCATGGACCGGACTGCTTCTTTCAGCGTCCTGTTCCTACGTTCTGCCAGTCCATTCTGCTGCGGTTGCCTTGGAGTAAATCTCTCATGTTTGATCCCGGCTTCCGCGCAAAAATCCATCAGCAGACTGTTGCAGAATTCAGTCCCATTGTCTGATCGAATTCGCTTCACCACAGCTTCTCTCTGTTTCTGAGCTTGGATGATCAATTCTGGAAGAATGATCTTCACCTCATCCTTGGTTCTGAGAAGCTTTACCCAGGTATAGCGCGAGTAGTCATCGACTACCACCAGCGAATATCGTCTTCCTCCAATGGTTTGCGGTGTTACTGGTCCAAACAGGTCCATGTGTAACAACTCGAGTACCTGACTGGTACTGGGGCAGACTGGCGACTGGTTCTTGAAGGACTTCCTAGTTTGTTTGCCTTGCTGGCAAGCTTTGCAAATTCCTTCCTTCTTGAACCCGCCCTTGGGAAGACCATCTACAAGTTCATGCTTGGTTAGATAATTAATAGTTTTGAAATTTAGATGACTTAACCTTTTGTGCCACAGCCAGTTAGTTTCCATGGAACTGGTGGCTACAAAGCATGTATCAGTCTTCCCGCTTTGCCAGTCAACAACATAGAGACCTCCTTTCCTGACACCTTTCAGCTTGGTCTCGCCAGACTCTTCATTCTTGATCTGGCACCCTGATTTGTCAAACACAATGGTATAACCATTGTCGCACAGCTGACTGATGCTCAGGAGGTTGTGCTTCAGATTGGTGACAAGGGATACAATCACAATTCTGACATCATCCTTCTCGATGCAGCCCTTGCTAATAACTCTGCCCTTGGAGTTATCACCAAAAATAACTGGAGGTCCTCTGACCTTGGTGAGCTCAGAAAATAGGAACTCCTCACCAGTCATATGAGCCGAGCAACCACTATCTATGATCCACTCGCTCGATCTCTGAAGCTGTGTTGCATGATCCTGTTCCTGCAAGAAAATGAAATTATTTAGGTCCCCGATCATCAGCGGGTCCTGCAGGGTTAGATCTCTGGATCATTCCTTTTGGAATCCAGACTTGAGTAATCTTCAGCTCGGTGTTACCCTTGCTGACATCACTTGTGGCCTTTACCTTCCTTTTAAAATAATGCATGGATTTGTTTTTGGAAGGTGTGGCTGTGTGTGCGGTTCCTCTGGAAGTATTCTTCCTCCGAGGGTGTCGAAAATTTCTTTCCGACCGCTTGTGTTGCCTTGGTGGTCTCTGGAATTGTGGACCATGATGATTAGCCTTCCCAGCCCTTGAGAAAAGGTTTTGATTGGGCTCAGGCCTCCAATAGGTGTTCCTCCTATCGGGAGATATCCTTCTCTCAGTATTCCGCTGAGATTTGGATCCCTTGTAAGCATGCTGGCAACTGGCATACTTGTAAGGTTGGGCGTGGAATCTCTGGACAGCTGGTGCTGGCTGTCGGATTCCACTGGCAGCTGACGCTGACTTCCTTGCCTTAGAATATTTCGGCTTAGTCTGCGTCCTTGGGTGTGCTGGCAACCTGTCAGCAGAGGATCTTGCCAGTTGAGGATTTTGTCTTGATGACTCACCTATGTATCTGGACTTATGGTTCCTATGCTGATCAGCCATTCGGGACTGACTGGTATTACCAGCTGGTGCTGATGCATTTACCAGTTTGCCCTTACCCTTATGAGCTGAGAGTTCGGGTTGGTTTTTGCTCAAATCCTTTGTAAATCCCAACCCAGACTTATCAGAAGGCTTTCTCCAATGACTTAGAGCTGCTTCCAAGTCTTTTGAGCCTTTATTTAGAAAATTTATTCTATTTTCTTGCTCCAGAACGAGATTGTGAAAATTATCTCGCTCAGTTTTTGTAATTTGAAAATCTTGGAGCAACTCAAAGTGAGTCTTTTTCAAAGTGGCTAGCTCTTCACTGACTGACCTCGATTTTTCAATCTCCTTGGTCAAAATAGAAACTTGATCTTTCAGCGAAGTATTTTCACCAGCCAAGACATTCTTTATTTCATAAAATTTTAAAAATTATTTTTGATAGTGACAGCTTCTGAGTCGGAGCAACGCGACTCAGAATCGTCTAAACTGATAGAAGGCATGATATGCATTGGGGAAGCTGATGATTGTACCTGATCATCAGCTGCAAGTGCCTCTTCACTGTCAGCACTTCCTTCAGCTGACTCTTCACCGAAGGCTGCCATAAGTGCCAGTAGAGCTTCCTCTTCTGACTCTTCGTCTGACTCATACTCTCCGTCGTCATGGTCAGGAATATCAGGAACTTCTGTCTTGGTCAGCATGGCCTTGGCAATGGCCTTGGATGCTCGCTCTTCAAAGAGCTTCTTCAGCCTTTCCCGCTCACCCTTTTCCACCTGTGGACATTCAAATTTAAGGTGATCAAGGGATTGGCACTGATAGCAAGCACGGGGAGCTCTCTCGATGAATTTTCCATCAGATGAGCTTAGAGATACTCCCTGTTTCGACTTGGCTTTCTCCAGGAGAACGGCCAGTCTCTTCATCTGTTGCTCAAGGTCAGCGATAGAGCTCTCGCTGTCTTTTGAGTTAGATCCCGATGTGGCTGGGATCTCTTTCTTCTGGTTGTGCTGGGCAGCAGGTCTGTCAGCATGGAGGGGCTTCTTGTGCTTCCATTTGAAGTCCTTCTTGACGAAGTAAGCTTCGTCTTGAGCTTTGATGCTGGGGGATCCCATGTTCCTGATGGCCTCATTCTTGTTCACCATCTGGATATCCCACTCGTGTGCCTGCAACTGAGCAAATAACTCCATGGGAGTCATCTTGGATAAGTCCTTCTCCTTGAGAGCTGTCGTCTTCACGAACCAGTCCTCCTTGGGCATCTTGGACAGGATCTTGGCATTAAGATCTTCATTTGAGCACTTCCTGTCCAGGGACTTTAGCTCGCTGACGATGGCGTTGAATCTCGCCTCCATCTCCTTGATTGTTTCTCCAGGCAGCATCTGGAAGGACTCATACTTGTCCACCGCAACCTGCAATTTGTTGCGTTTCATTTGATCAGTTTCTTGACATAGACTATCAAGATAATCCCATACTCCCTTGGCATTGTCAAACTGGAGGGCTTCCTCCATCAGCGACTCTGGAAGAGAAGCCAGAATCAACTCGTGAGCAATGGAATCCAACTGATTCCGCTTCCTGTCCTCGGCGTTCCATTTGTCTTGAGGCTTTGGGATCACAGCAGCTGGACGATCTCCTAGCTGGTGCTGTATCATGGTGATCTCGATTGGCCCTTTCTCCAGCATATCTTTCATTTCCGGATGGATGCTCTTCAGAGAAATGAGCGACCTCTTTCGCCATATATCATGCTTCACAGTCTTGTAGTCGAGTAGCCTCGGAGTATTCATCTTGATGTACCTGAGCTAATCAAACAGACAAACAAATAGAGCGCAAGGAAACGTGGATCTCGGTCCTAAGCGACTCAGAAACAATCGGTCTATAAGAACCGACTGCTCTGATACCACTTGTTGGTCCCGGATTATCAGGGTATAACTTGGCAGCGGAAAATGTGGTTAATCGTTTCTTGCACTCTGCTGGTTACTCAGCTGACTGGGACCTTGTCAGCTGGTAAGTCAACTTGCACTCTGCGTACTCAGCTGACTGGCGACTGGCTCGTCAGCTGGTAGCTCAAGACTTAGAATATTTTTAGCCTTGTTTGCACAGTTATATCAGTTTTCAGATATACACCAGCACTTGGGTGCTGGGTTTTAAATCAGTATGAAATGCAGAAAGCTGATAAAAGACAAAGGATTTATAGTGGTTCGATCAACTGATCTACGTCCACTCTCCAGTCATAGCACTGGAAATTCACTATAGAGTAATCAGGTACAAGTTGCCTACGATCTATCTCTAGCTGGTGCGACCCTTGTCCACCACTTCGCTAGATCAACCGCTCCCGGTCTTGTTTCCATCTTCAACTCTTATCAGCTGGTGGAGTGCGAGCATGTCACTTCAACCTCCACAGCTTCACTGGGTGTTTAGTTCTCCCAAGAACGTATCTTCTCAATACGGCAAAAGCCCGTAATAACTCAAGTGCTGGCTGGCACAAGAGCTGCTGTGAACTTCCTCAGAAGAGAAAGAACACCAAAGAGATCAGTAACTTACAAGCTGGAAGCTTGAAGTCTCGTGTTTGAATAAATCAACACACGGATAGCCTTTAGAACGGCCTCGAAAGTGTTTTGCTTCTACTTGCTTGAGCGTAATAAATTTGCAGTCTTTCGGTAGGTGAAGAGTATTAAATGCTGATGGATCCCAGGTATTTATATCCGAGGGATCCGATTCAAATCTTCTAGCCGTTTGGACACATCCGGAAAAGGTCTCTGTCCTCGCATGTCCTTCAGACGGCGGCAGGTAGGAATTTCCGGAAAGTGCCATGCTTTTGTCCACTTTATCTGACATTGATCTCTTTATGTCAGAACGGCACTATTCGTCAGTACGAGGAATCGGAACTGGTGTCTTGAACTGATAGACTTTAAGGTATCCTCCCTTAAAGTCATACTTTGTCAGTTTATTCCTCAGACGAATCTTCTTTTTGTCTCTAAGACTCTGGGAGAGCGAATCTTGAATTCTGCTGGTAACATCCGACTGGTAGATCATTCTGGTGATCTTGTGCTGGCAGTCTCTGCTGGTGACTTGCGCTGGCACAATCTAAGTCTACCAATATGTCTGATGTTAACTTTTGGAATCTCCCATGACTGGTGGCTTCACCGCTGGTGAATAGTGTCAGTGAGAACACGTATTCTGCTGGTAGGATTTGTCAGCCGCCTGCTGGTGAAATCCTTCCCAACTGGTGAACAGTAGCCAGTCATTAGCTCTTTCTCATGCTGATGAACAGTGTCAGCACGAGTCTTTGTCAGCCGCCTTTGGATGAGACTTTTCCAACTGGTGAATAGTAACCAGTGGTAAGCACTTCTTATGCTGGTGAACAGTGCCAGCATGAGTCTTGATCAGCTGCGACTTACAACTCAAAAGACCTAAACAGGACTTTACATTTGAGACTAGAGCTATTCTAGAGACAAACTGACGCTGGTAGGACTTAGGATTTGATCCACCAAAACACCAAAACTAGAATCTAAACAAGTAGCTACTGGGGAAAGGAAACTTAGCCAAATTTCCCAACAATTTCCCCCTTTTTGGTGCGATCAAAGCCTAACCAGCGAGCACTCAGCTGATGAGGAAAGTTACAAAGTATTTCAGGGTTTTACAAATAAGCCTATCAGATCTAAACCCATGAAAATACTTCCTCACATCAGCTTTAACTAAAAATCTTCCCCCTCAAACCAGGAGAGATATTGCTCGTTTAAAATATGAAAATTGAGATCAGAGCAAAAAGATTTAAAGTGTGTGATACGAGTGCTGGTGCTGATTACACTGGAAGTGTAAGTTCAGCTGGTAAGTAAATACTTAGACAATTTGTTGGACAATGAGGAATTGTCATCAACTTGTCAGTAATCAATCCATTTAATATGTTGCAGTTACAAGTACAGGATAGAAAACTGACTAGTCTAGAGATACAAATACTTACAACAAAATGAAGGAACAAGATTATGGCTGAGAAGATGATCCTGGTGATTGAGTTCTGCTTGTGAGCGACCTCAGGATCTCAGTGAGTGCTGCCATATCTTGTCTGCTCTTCTCCCTTTCCTCAGCAGCAATTATCCTCTCCTCTTCAGCAAGACGAGCTCTCTCTGCCTCAGCACGTGCTCGCGTACTTTCCCCCTCTTGGATCCGCGCCAAAAAGAAGGACACTCCAGCGGTTACAGACTCCATCTGTTGAGCAATTTCAGTTCGGAAGCTGGCAAAGCGCTGATCCATCCTGGCATCAATGAGTGCAAGAAGCTGCGCAGGAGGATGGATCTCGGAGATTGGCATCGCTGATACTTCTAAGGAAGAGGAAGGTACAACAGTTGCGGAAGGAGCCATTGCTGGTTCGGATTCAGCTGATTCGTCCATTGGGGCTGGCTCCTCCGCTGGTACTGCTGCTGCAGCTTGGTCCTCCGCTGGTACCTCGACCGCTGGTACCTCAGCTGATTCCACCACTGGCACCTCGACAGCTGGTACCTCAGCTGATTCCACCACTGGCACTGCTGCTGGAGCTGGCTGGACTTGTTCAGAAACAGCTGTTGGGGCTGTGAATTCCACCACTTGCCAGTCCATGGAATCAGGGACGAGATCGCCCGAGACAATAGGAACAGGAGGGACGGCAAGGGTCAGCCACGAACCACGAGAGGGATCCTCCTCTACTAAGTGGTCTACCAGCAGAGCGCAGGCAGCCATGTCGAACAATTTAGCATGGTAGGGAGGGATCCTCGGGAGGGTAACCAGCACTTTGAGGCGACGGAGCGCGTACGTCAGCTGGTACCCCCGACTGGTGACTCGAAACTGGAGGAAAGGTAACTTGATCTTTTTCAGTGGCGGGAGGCCGGAGCTTCCAGTCAGCTGCCTATACTCAGCGATTTTCAGCAAGCGGCGCTTGATCCTCCTTGTAGACAGCTGCTGGGGGCATTCAGGATCAGTGCCCATGAAGGCATGAGCCCACTCCTCCTCCGCTCTCCAGTAGCCAAGACCCAGCCTGGCATAGAGAACCGCCCGCTTCTCCACTGTCAGCAGGCGCTGGCATCGATCGAAAATCCACCACCTCCGGAACTCCAGACATAGTTCCGGATCCACCCTCCAGAGTCTTCGGTAGCTGGATATCATTTCGTCATTGACGGCATTCTCCACCTCCGCCGTGATGTTTTCAGCATACTCATAGAGGGTGGAATTGTAGTATTCCACTGGCTGCAGGGGCAGGCACCAGTCAGAGATCCTCGAAGCGTATACCGACTGGTGGGGGAGTCCGCTGAAGGGGATGATGTTGAATGCTGAAGGCTCAGGCACTCGTGAATTTAGAAACGCCATGTCCCCGCGGTGCTCCCATCGGTGTACCCCTGTCACTCTCGACTGGAAGGCATCCTCATCAATCAGTTGATGCTCTTGGATGCAGAGCATGTAAGGTCGCCTTTCAGTTCGTGCACGCCTAGCTGGTGGTGTAGAGGATGCTGCTGGTCGCCTGGAAGTTGATGTCGAGGCATCTGTAGATCGGGGGCGACTGGCAGGACGACGAGCCTTATCATCAATGTCTGGGAACAGATCCCTTGGCTCCATCCTCTGCACCATGGAGTAATGTATCACCTCCTCAGCTGCCGCCTGCTCTGGCTCCTCAGCCCTTGGTTCCTCTGCATCCTCGGATTCAGAACTGACATCCGAGAAGCTCGCCAGTTTTACCGGGGTGGTCGCCCGCACTTCATCTCCTCCACTGGCACCCCCTTGCGCGGCCAGTGGGTCTTCTGCGACCTCCTCCTCCTCCTGGTACTTATCCACAAGGGATAGTACATCCTCTTCAGCACCCATGACCATCAGGCGTGTGAATGATTCGTCTGAGAGGATCTGGCCTGGAGCTGGTGCTGGTGGCCTCGCACTTGTGGAAGTTTTGGTCACATCCCACTTGCCCTTGGCCACCTGGCGCAATTGCTCCGCCAGTTGCGCCTGACGTCTGGCCTCATGCTCAGCCTGCACCTTTGCAAAGGCTTCATCGCGGGCTGCCAGCTCAGCCTCTCTTTTACGCTGGTCGGCCAAGGCCTTCAGCCTTGCCTGGGCCTGCTTCTTCCTTACAATAGAAGCTTGTTGCTCCTTCTTCGCCTGGTCCACCAGCTTCTGAGCTCTGGTCTGGATTCGCTTCCTCTTGCGAGTCATCCTTTCGAGGGTCTCCTCCTCAGTCAGTCCCAAGACGGACTTCTTGACTGGGATGGAGATCTTCCCAGACTCAGGGTCATATGCAACAGCTGACGGTGGCTGCTGGTGCTGGGAAGTATTTGGCTTCTTGCGGGATGGCTTCTTGGTGACTGGTACAAGTTGTACGTCCCGTGGGTGGATACCAGTCGCCTCAGCCACCGCGCTTTCCATGGTGTCGAAGAGAGACTCCGTCTCCAGCTTCCTCTTCAATTCTGCCCTTGCCTCTGCTGTCAGCGGGAGAGCCACAGCTGGCACTTGCTCCCCCAGGTCTTCTGAGTCCTCCTCAGAAACGACCTCAGCAGGGTCCACTGCTGACTTCCCTTTCAGCCTGCGTGGCTTCTTGTAATCTGGGCGAGGCAGCTTCACCTTCGTGGCTGGTATGAAATCGGAACCAACCAGCTGTTCCCCCTGATCCACGCCATCCCCCTGATCCTCGCCATCACCCAATTCCATCTCCAGGATGTGGCTGATCCTCAGCCCGAAGGATACGGCGTGAGCAAACCTGCCGTCAGTCGAAACAGTGATGTTTCTGTCTACATTTTCCAGCAACCGGCCAAAGAAAAATGCGGCCCAGTTGCCCTGAACTCCATCAACTAGGGCACACATCACCGAAAACTTGCGCAAGCTAAGCTCGGCGTAGGAGCCGACTTCACATTGTAGCATGCGCACTACAATGTCGCATACCATTTGCCAGTACTCTTCCATTTCTGACTTCCTCATTCCAGTCCGGAAGACGGTGACTTCTGGCTTCTTCCATTGCGCCCACCTCCTCCGGAATTCCACCGTATCATCCTGATGATACGTGGCCACTTCCTCTCCTTCATTCCTCAGTCCGAAGAGATTGGCGAGGTATTCCGCGGTGACGGTGATCAGGTGGCCGAAAACTGAAGTGATGAACGACTTCCTGTCGTCAGCAATGACCGCCCTAGCATAGAACTCCGCAACCATATGAGGGTGGAAGGTCGTGGGCGTCGCCGTGAGGTACTGTCGGAGCTGTTCTCGATCAATCATCTCCATCAGCTCCTCCCCAAAATTTTTCAGGGCCAATTTCTCATTCAAAATTTTCTCTTTTTGGACCTGAGCAGTCCTTATCTGCGCGTTAGAGAGCTGTCGCCT
>JAPKLW010006858.1:0-16363 GCA_026898455.1 Plectranthus barbatus
CCGCATTTACTGCGGTAATTTCGTACGCATCGTCGTCTCCCCAAAAATAAAATATATCTCGCAAAAAAAGTCGTCGGATGCTCCAGAATTTTGACGGGAGTCGAATCTCCATTGGCCGACAGAGTGAAAATCCGGTGCGACTGTACTTGGGTAAGTTTTTTATTAACTTGTTCAACAGAAAAAAAAATCTTTTGAAGACCAGCGGTATTTAGAAATTCTTTATATATATATATATATATATATATATATAGGGGTGTATTCATGGCTGAACATGTGTCCATGAATGAACCGAGACCAAAATCTAGCCCTTGATTTCGAAAATAGACGTCCCAGATTTTCTATTGTCATTTATCATTGTTGTTAGCTTCTTCTATCATTGAAAGGACAAATTAGTCCTAATCGGGAAAAATTGAAATGAAATTAAATCTATATGCTGATTTTTTTGGATTCAGTTACCAAATCAAATCCACCACGATTTTTTCATTATTATCATATAAATTGGAAAGAGAAAATACACCATGATTTATTCCATAATCTTAAGTTAATCGTTATCATTGTTTATGGCTTTGTGTGTCATTGTAAGATAATTCTGTCAACTTCCACTAATATATTATCGTTAAATGTATAAATAATTTTAATTATCCGTACAATGATATTGAATAAAGATAAGAATGATCTTAAAGGTGTATTATAAATCAATTAAGATTAAAACGATAATCTTGATAAAATGATATTTAATACAGGTAAAAATGATAATATAAATAGCGTACAATGCTACATATTAACTGAGTTCACACAATGTAGAAAATAAATAAACAATTATCAATCCATTAAACAGGAATTCGGACAATGACATATTTATTAAAAAAAAATGACTCACATTTAAAATAACAATGATTCGAATCCTGAATATGTGGATTCTGATGAAGAATGCTTAGATGCAACCTCAATCAATTTAAACATGAAAAAAATATAAATATCTTCCCCTCCCACGACCGCCATGGCGACTCCCGGCTTCGCGTTGGTGAGGGCGGAGCGGACGTTGGTGAAGCCAGCGGTGGGCGGAGAGACACTCTCTGAGTCTCACGTGGACGGTGCCGGTGGGTCCCAGGTCTAAGCAGTCCGGCCCCGACAGCGTGATGGAGAGGAATTTCTCCGTGATGGGAGGGATGTGGAGTGCAGGCGGTGGGTAGAAAAAGGAAGGCGGCTGATGAAGGGAGATTAGGTACGAGAAAGTGGAGGTGGCGAAGCAGCGGCAGATGGTGGAGAATGGTGCTGAAGAGGATGAAGATGGTGAGGGATGTGGAGTGCAGGCGGTGGGTAGAGAGAGGAAGGCGGCTGATGAAGGGAGATTAGGTACGAGAAAGTGGAGGTGGCGAAGCAGCATCAGATGGTGGCGATTTATATATATATATAAAAAACTTAATAATTTAAATCCAAAGAAATTAGGTAATTACCATAATTATTAATCTACTAAAAAGTGTAATAATATTTATTACCTAAAACGCTCTTTCAAATAAATAAAAAAATATAATGACTGCCACGTGTCATTATTATAACCATCAGATTAAAAAAATTAATGGTTAGATTATAGGTCATTGTTCATTCTTGGTATTTAGTTCGGATTTGAACACAACTATATATATAGAGTTGTAATCATATGTGAACCACCTTCCACATGAGAAATAAGACCAAATATGATCCTTTGATTTTAAGGGCTTTGATTAAATCCTAAATCTTATTTTTTTTGTATTTTATTTTTCATATTTTTTTTATATTTTATTTTTCACATTCAAATAAGATCTCATTTTTAGATACGTACAATGAACTTTTTTTTTTATAATATAATATGTGTGATATTTTATTACAGTATAATTAATACTTCATTATTATATATTTACGTGATAGTTCATTCGTGGAGCGGATCCGTTGCTAATAAACTTTGAGTTATAAATGCTAATACATGCTTATTAGTACTATATTATGCTTTATTAGTTTATATATTGTGCTCATTAATTAGTATAAAATATGTTAGATATTGCGATTGGTTCATTAGTATATTATGCTTGTTTTAATAGCATATTATGCTTTATCGAACTAAATAATTTAATCCTAACCAACCATCTGTCAAAATCAAATATCAAGATTTATTCAAATTTAACATATTATAGCATAGATTTCTTCCCTATATAGATTCATAGGCAAGGCAAATATTGAGTGTTGTGGGGGTTCAACCATATAATTATAATTTATTTCTTAAATATATATGAATAAAAATAAGAAAATTCGAAAATCTGTATGAGCCGCCGGCTCTATCAACCACTTTGTGGTGTCGCCCCTGTATATTATATTTTTAAATATATATATATACATGTCTTTCGAATATATTCCAATAATAAAGAATCTATTTATAAACACCTTCAAATAAAAAGTATCAATTATCGACCTTTCATACTCTATTTAGAAAAAAAAAGAAATAAAACATGCCACAGAAACAAAGATATAAACACAAGACAAGTGGAACAAGACACGAAACTGAGAAGCATGCATATCCCAAATAGTAGAATCCGAAAGTAGTTTTAGAGGTCAAATAAGAGAATAATTTGGCATGCATTCATTAAAAAGAGGGATTGAAAAATAAACACAGAATCCTGGGAGATTTGATTGTGTTTGGGGGCAGGCAAATGCAATATTGAAGTGAAAGGTGTGGGCATCACTATTTTTTGAAATTATTAAAGACCCCCAAACAGAACTCAAAGAGCTAGACAATCAAACTAGCTCATAATCATTATTCCTTCATGCTTTCCCTCATGTTTTCTTGCTTTACTTTTTTCAACACACACATGCATTTCTTCAATTTTTTTTTCTTTCAATCTTCAATAATTTTTATATAATATATGTGTGTGTGTCCCGTTTCATTCATGATGCATGTGCAATCATATATAGCGTCATTATTTATGCGCATATTTCATAAATCAAGATAAGAATTAGGTCGTGATTATCAAATTGTCAGGTCATTTTATGTCTTGCCCACATGGTATCTCCACATCTCATAAATAATCATGTCCATGGTGAGTTGTGGAGCATAAAAACAAAATAGTTTTTTGTCTGAAAAAATTACTATATTAAAAATGTATACATTCTTATTTGGAATTACTTAAGGGTAATTCTAAACACAGCCACCTTTTTACTCCCTACAGCCATTTAAAAAAATTAAAATATAATATTCCTATTTTATCCTTATAGATATAATTTAAATTAAAATATTTGATATTCAAATATATCCCCTAAAATACAGCCCCCTTAAATAAAACCCTCTTAAAATTCCAAATTTCATCTCTTTCTTAAGATGATTCTAAATACAATCATATTTTTTCTCCCTATAGCCCTTTAAAAAATATAATATCATATTCCTATTAAAAGATATAATATTTAAATATATAATCTCCTAAAATTAAGCCCCTTAAATAAAATTCATAAAATTTAGGATATCATCTTTTCACAAAATAAAAACATAAACATCTCTATTTCTTCTATGTGCGTGCAACAGTTCATTTCTTCTCCTACCGTATTGTGTGCAGTAATCTGGTGGCTATATACACTATGAATTTTACCAAAGTTTGTTTCTATTTTTTTTTATTCGTTCGATTATTATTATTTCTTTGACATTTTTTTGCTTGGAGCAGTAGTTTTTTTTTTTTTACTATGAATCGGATTCATCTTCATGTTCATCTTCTGGATCCATCTTCATTGAGATGTGGGATTTAATAGCAACCATTAATTTCATGAGTGCATCCATTATATCGTCAATCGCTTCGCTCACAAACAGGCTCTTGGAAACTTCTGCTGCCGACTCTACTTAGTTGTATGCAGGGTGTATCATCTGTCGAGATGAGGGATCATCAACCCTATTATCATGCTTAACTAGATACCACTCAATCTCCGTCTTGATTCGCCAGATATCATAGAAATCCATCTCTTACCTCCAATTAAAGTATATTGATGAACAACAACTTTGTTTTAGTTGAATATGAGTAAGGTTCTTCAGACAACCATCACATAAATAATGGCATTGAAAAGTGTAGATGATAAGGCCAACAAATCTGATTGTTTTAACTTATGCATTTGAGTGTTTAAAATTCGATTGGCTTTATTTAGCAGGAATTTTTTATTTAACCGAGGTTTGTTTTATGAGGATTTTATTCAAATATAATTTTCTAATTAAAACTATAAGGATAAAATTGGAAGATCATATATTATTTTTTTAAAGGGGGCTGTGTGGAGAAAAAAGATGGTTGTGTTTAGAATCATCCATTACTTAATTATAATACTATCAATCATCAATAACAAAGTGGGTACTCCCTCAAAAAAAAAAAAAAAACAAAGTGGGTACTAAAAAATAATTGTAAAAGCAGGCCCATCTAAGGAGAAATGGTCTGTCCAATATTTTAACGCTACAACCCACTGATTAGGCCCAAGAGCTATACATTTTATAATTTTTGATCAAATAGTATAAGATTCAAATATTAATTTAATATTTCCTCAAAAAATAAAAAAGTGATTTTATATTTTACCTAATCTATCTATATCCTTACAGTACTCTACTTTGTAATTTTTTTAACTAACTATTAAATATTTTAGTTTATAAAAGCGCAATCAATTTTTGACATAACATGATTGTTGGAGACGAATTTATACAATAATAATAGATTAGTGTTGAACACAAAACAAAATCTTTGTGTTGGATGGTATTATCAAATAAATATATTATATTTTGTGTTATGTTCACTAATAAAATAATAAATAATACTCCCTCCGTCCCATAACATTAGTCCTGTTTTCCTTTTTCGTCTGTCCCAAACATTAGTCTTGCTTTCCTAAAATGGAAAATTAATACACACTCATTAATAAAATACTAATTTCCTCTATCTCACTCGCATTGGTATCTGTGTCGGAATGAAACAAGACTAATGATCCGGGACGGAGGTAGTATTTTTTATTTGATTAATGTTGGGCCTGTAGAGCTACATGGGCCGAAAAGGAGACATTGATTGAAGCGGAGCCCACTAACGAGTGGTTGGGGTTTCAGAGTTGGCACCACATGATTTGCAGGCTTTACAATCTGGAAATGAGTAATATTGAGATCACAGACATGCCTTAATATTAACTGATGAGAGGTATGCATTATATCCTAATTAGTTTTAAATCAAGTTTTTTAGTTTCTGTTCTTGTATGGAACACCTCTGGCTCTACAATATTCTGAATAAATCAAAGCCTGCAAAATTGTCCCATTTGTTTTGTTTTGAGGCTGGTGAGATTGGTATATATAAAGAAACTTGATTCCAGGCCAACTCTTCATCAGTGAAGTGAAGTGGAAATTAATTAAAAAAGATTCCCCCTGCATAGTGATGCTGAGTGGGGCATCATTTCCAAACTGTCGGGAAATAAATTCACAGGTGGATTGAATTCCATATAGACTACTTTATTTATTACTCATTTTTGTTTTTATTTTGTATGCTGTAATGTGCGTTTTGTGGTTGTGGAGATTGATGACAAAAACTGGAATCGAATCGCTCAAGCCAAGAAATTCACGATGGTGAAATACAGTCCGATTGTATATGAGCTCTGGAACTTCATTAATGAAAAGAGGAAGGCATGCAGCGCTTACACTAACTGCGAAACAAGAGCAGAAGATGAAAACCAACCCAATCTTAACTTTTGTTCTTTTTGTACTCACTAATTCATGCCTCATTTTTCTGTTTCTTTTTAATTAATACATACATACATGAATAGTTATTTCTTTTTTAATCTATTAAATATATTTTATATTTGCTGCGTAACGCAACTAATACTTCCTCAGTCCCACTTCAATTGTCCCTCTTTCTTTTTTCGTTCGTTCCATTTAATTGTCCACTTACCCTTACAAAATGAAACTTAATAAATTGATCAAAGTAAATAAAAAAAATATTAATATAGTACTCCCTCCGTCCCAAAACAATTGTCTTGTTTTCCTTTTTCGTCTGTCCCAAACAATTGTCCTCTTTCCTTAAATGGAAAGTTAATACACACTCACTATTAAAATACTAATTTTCTATATCTCTACTCGCATTGGTATCTGTGCCATTTCCAAACAAGACAATTGTTTTGGGACGGAGGTAGTAATATATATGTAATATAAATAATATATAAGTTTATATCTTCTCATACAACTTTCCACGCATCGCGTGGGTGCAATACTAGTTGGTTATTATACTGAATCCCTTCGGAATAATTTTAGAAAAACGGAGGGAGTATACCTTAAAAAAAAAAAAAAAAAAAAGGTAAACCGCAAAGGTGTGCCAAATCCTGTATCATTTTGATGCACCAATATATGTTTCGTTTTTATAGTTCTGACTATGATACATTTTAGAAAATAATTTATCATGAAAGTATTATGTGATGGTTGTTATTTTAAAATATTTGTGGTGTGGTATTTATAGACTTAAAAACATTTATAGACTTAAAGTCTTGAAATCACAAATTAAGCCAATCAAATTGTGCTTGAGGTAGGATAACAGAAGTTTGTTGATCAAAACGATCCTTTAGGGATCGCCATAAGATAACAGGATTCTTTTCAGTGAGGTATTCATTTTTGAGGTCTTTGTTCAGGTGATGACGAAGAAAAAGTAAAGTTTTTACCTTCTAGACATAGCTACTTGAAGAGCCTTGAATTATAATCTTGCCTAGATCACATGATGTAAGATGAATATCTAAAGCCATGTTAAATAGTTATTGCCATCAAGAGCGAGCTCATCAAATTCTCTTTTGTTAATACTCCATCTGTTCCAATTTATTAGTCTCACTTACCTTTTTTGTTTGTCATACTTATTAGTCTCATTTCCTAAAATGGCAAACTTTTTCACACTCACCAATAAAATATTAATTTCACTACACTTACAAACATTGATTATTGTGCCATTTTGGTTTGGGACTAATAATTAGGGATGGAGGGAGTATCAGACATTTTCAAGCTATATAAAATTATATAAAAATAATATTACTTAGGTCTTTAATTAAGAGGATTTGAAGTATAAAAATAATAATCATAGATGATAGCACTTCGATCTAACAGGTAATCAATGATAATAAAAGAATACTTAATTTTATCAACTTAGGAAATCAATAAATCAAAACGTATATGATAAATTTTATGGACTAATAATATTAATTAAGTCACAGAGATAATTAATTCCATAGATTAAAGTCAATTCAATAAACATACTAAAAGTGCAATTATATAATAAAATACAATAGTAATGTATATCAACTAAATTGAATTATATGTCATGAGGAATTTCCAACATAATCGAATACTGAAAATTTAGAACTCATGAAATCATTGAGAATGAAAAAATAATGTTATGAATTTATACACAATCTTAATTGAAGAGTCTATCAATAAAGCAAAGTCCGTACCTAGGGTTTAACTATTGAATTAAATTTATAATTGCAACAATTCTTAAAACTTCATCTGTTAATCTGCCGATTTGCAAGTGTAAAAAACAAAGATAAAATAATCATTGATTATTACATTCATCAATTTTAAACAAATAAATTCTATAATAATTAAAAACTTCAAACTATGCATATGATGTCACTTAATTTCTAGAGGTATGAAATTGTTTGTCTATCTTACCCATAAAATCAAATAAATCAAGTATATAATTTTAAATTTTGATGGATCATCATACAAACTAATAAAACAAAATAAATCTCTAATATCTTCTTCGAGGATAATAATTTTATAACTTTATTTATAAGTTACTTTGCAGGAAAAGACACGATTCTTTCCTAAAGCATACACACAAAAATATCTCAGTTGATTAGAGCTTCGTGCTGATAACGTGTTGTTAATCGAATCATTCTTGTATCACAGATAAGCAACGATATAGAGAAAACGATAGAGAGAACACGATGGAGAGAAAAATAGAGAATATTATTATTCATTGATGTGTAGAGAATTACAATATCATGTCCTATATATAAGGGTGAAATCATATCTATAGAAATCTAGAAAGATATGTATATATCTCTAAGTATATCTTAAGTAATGTCCACTATATAAATATATTTATAACAGAATTTTAATTTTACTATTAAAATCTATTTAATTTTATATGTATAAAAAATATTTATTAGATATTAATTTTTTTCTATTATTTTTTTAATTCTATAAGTTTAAACTTAATAAATACTCTCTCTGTCCAACCTCGTTAGTCCTATTTTTATCTGTTCTGCGAAATTAGTTATATTTTTAAAAATAGAAAAAAATTATAATAATTAAATATTAATTTCACTGTGCTTATAAATATTAAACTTATTTATTCTATATTGGATAATCCATATATATTGTGTCGCCTATCCCTTTTTTTTTTCTTAAATGTTAGATTTTTTTTTTCCAACTCATGTTTTTTATGATCCAAACCTGTATTGTTGCAGTGACTACTGTGTGGAAGAAATCATGAACTTTCTGTTTTTCGAGTACAGACACGCCTAATCGAATTAAATTTGATTGACAGTACTTACAAGTTCCAACACATTTTGCAGGTCAATCTCTGAAGGAGATATCAACTATTTATGTGAGATTATGCTCAATATCAAATGCTTGAAAAACTTAAACACACGATTATCTATAGTCTATCTATTATACTAAACAACTGTTCATTTCGGCGGCAATTTTGCAATTCTAACGCTCATTCCACATGCAAATATCAATCCATGCAAAAAGGTAAGTGACCCATCACTTTATATCTTCTTTTTATTTTCCAACTCACAAAAAAAACTCATTAAAATATATTGAATATGATGAAAATCATTATACAATCTCTTATTAAATATAAAATGGTTTCCAGCCTAACATGTTGAAGTTTGCACGTTTGCGTATAGTCTAGAACTCGAATATCGAGAAAAGCGGCAAATTATGTTTCAAAAATTTTGAATCAGTTAAATCGATTGTAAAAAATTTGGAATCGGGAAGAATTCATCATCTTAGCTTTATAAAAAGCCAAAAACTTGAACTAAAATCTAAAGGTCACTTACAAGAAAGAAAAAGGTACGTGTCTACTACAATCTTTCATTTTTCATATAAAAAAATTGTACATTGAATTCAATTAGTGAAAAAGATGTGGTTCTGTTTGTAAATTCTATTTTGTTAGTAAATTTCTATTTTATCAGTTTATGAATTGATTCTTATTCTACATAAAGAATAAGAATACACATTATCAGTTTATTTTATCAGTGCAAATTCTAAAACAGGAGGCACCATTTCTTGATATACACATGAAGATAAGCGACAATACCAAGAAGATGTTACAACATTATTTATTTAGAAAATGAGAATATGTGAAGTAATTTCTAGGTAAAAAGAATAACTTCTTCATGCTCATATTTGGTTACAATAACAGAGAGAGAGTACAAAGGAGAAACAACTTGCTGGCCGAAACATGGAAGCATAGAAGTTAGCATGAGTCCATGGAGCTAAAGCCTCAGCGATTTTTTTTTAATACCAAACATCATATGTTGGAAGCAAATCAATACATTCATACAATCTTGAACAAAATATATCATGATATTTGTATACTCAATGTGGTTTCTTCTTATATAACATTTGATTCCCACAGATAAAATAAACAATAATATGTTTTTTAAGATTTTAACATCAATTATTTTTTTAAATATTGTAATTTTAACAGTAGTGTTTTATAATTGACTTTTGTTTTGTTTAAAGAAATTACACGATCATTGCATTGGTTGTAGAACCAAACATACAAGAAAATACCCATGAAAATCGAATAAGTTTAGCTATATAAAATATTCATATATTACTTTAGTTTAGTTACTTAATATATTTACAATATTTGACTTAAATTATATGTATAGATGATATACACAGAAACTCATTCTAAATTATATTTTACAACACAATGTAATTAAATCGCTAAATCCTATGTCATATGTTACGACTTACCATAGTCTCCATGTGCTACAAATTTTTATTTCTTACCATCTTCGACTGCTGCGGTTGACATACTTTTGTGGGAGTGCTTCCATTTTTATCTACGGATTCAATAACTTTTATTAGCAGATTTGAAATGATCCACAGTTGACCGAAAGAACAGGAGAAAAAATAAGGGAGTGGCTGGATTCTAACAAGATTAGAAAGGGTTGTGCGGCGGAGAAGACAATAAAGCTAGGTTTTGCCTAATAAGAATTGTAAGAGTTATTTATATCGGATGATTTAGGTTTGAAATTTTGCGACTAACAGCACAGTGATCCAATAATTTTGGGCCTCAAGATCTATTATTTAGCTTTACTAAATGAGCCCAATATTCTCTATGTATTACTCAAATTTGAACAAATAATACCTTCGATTACGGCTTAATAAGATTAAATAATATATTCAATATTCTGCATAAATATTTTTTTGTGTAGATATAAGTTCTAAAATAGTCGTATTAATTTTGTAGTTTAAATTTTGCTAATAATTTTTTATGCTGACAACGAATTCGAATTATGGTCAATATTTCATAAGAGCTCAACTATTTTTAAAGAATTTTATTTGTTTTTATAATAATAATAATAATATTATTGTTAGGGCCAGGCCCACGAGCCCAGGCCCAATACGCAAGTCAGCCCTTGCAAACAAGTCCAAACCGAAAGACTAACCCGCCAGGACCAACAAGACGCTGAAATCCGTCCAAGTCAAGACCTCGCCATCGAGGACCAGAGAGTCTCGATATCGAGGGGCCAAGCGGGTCGACATAGAGGCGCACCAGGAAGAGAAACCCTAGCTTTCTGGCGGCGCCCGCACGTTGAAGCCTTAACCACCCCCGAAAGTCTCGCAACCGCCCCGATATTCGCGACGAGCCGTTGCTGCTCAACGATTAGGGTTAGCTGCCGCCTGCCAGCCCCTATCCTGTCTATAGGCTGGAGGCTCAATTTTGGGGCCATTCTCTCCTCGCGATACATAGCCGTGACTCTGTCGAATTTTCTACAGATTCTCTTTTCTTTTAAACGATAATCTATTCGACTCACTTCACTCATTGTTTATCTAGCTTCTGTCTTTAAATCTCGTTTGTTACTGTTATTTCTCGTTGTTATATGCTATGTTCTTGTAAAAGTCTCAAATGCTCCATTTCTCGTGAAATCGAACCTCAACATTTGGCGCCCACCGTGGGGCCTTTGGGACTATTTTTCCGTTGTTTCAATGGCAGGTAATATCGAGAAAGCGGGAAATCAGACGAAGAAGACGACCGGGGCTCCCCCGTCAAGACCGACTGGTTCGAGGGAACTCATCCCTGTCGACGAGCTGGTACGGCAGACTTTGCAGACCAGCGGTGCCCAAGCCGTACCTCCGGATCTACTGAACACAATCTTGTCGCGACTGGCCGAAGAAGCCGAGGAGAATCGACGCCAAGCGAAAGAGATGGACTCCAGAATCATGGAGTTGCATGCGACCAATCACGCCCTACGGAGAGAGAACGAGCAGCTTCGCAAGGATAGCGCGAGCAAAAAGCAACCCTTCATCGAGGAACCCCTCACTAACAAGAAGCCGCCCAACCCTCGCAAGAACCTGGCCTTCGACCTGGACAAAATTGACAACCCAAATACGCCTACAGGACTAGGTCTCAGGAGCGAGCTCGCAGGGGCAACGACTAGAAAGCCAACGGAATGCCTCGTCATCGAGCGCCTGCAGAGTGAGTACGAGAGATGTCTCGAGGCCCGGATGGCGAACTTCGAAAAACTCATCTCCCGAATCCCGGGAGTAACAGCGCCAGATACTCTGATACCACGCGACAGCTACGCCGACTCACCCTTCACACCCAACATTACCAATACAGATGTCCCGGCAAGATTCGTGCCACCCTCGTTCCAGCTCTATGACGGAACGACCGACCCGGAGGACCACATTGCCCTCTACAAACAGAAGATGCTAACCACCTCGATCCCTGGCGAACTTCGTGAGACGTGTATGTGCAAAAGCTTCGGGTCGAGCCTAACCGGCCCCGCTCTCCAGTGGTTCGTTAACCAACCGAGAAGTTCATTCTCGACGTTCTTCGAACTTCACATGGCTTTCAGAAAGCAATACTCGAATTGCAGGCGCATGGTAAAGCATCCCGACGTGCTCAACAGCATACGCATAAAGAAAGGGGAATCGCTGAGGTCATACGTCGGGCATTTCAACCGAGAACTAGCCTCGATACCGAACTGTCCACCCCTGACGGCTGTCTTCGCCTTCAAAAATGGTTTAGACGTATCCTCGAAGCTCTATCGCGACCTGACGAGCCACCCCTGCTATGACATGGACTCTGTCCTCTCACAGGCTTGGGCCGAGATCAACTGGGAAGAAGACGAGCCGAATCGTATCGCACGGATGAATGAACAGAAAGCTTACGAGCTCGCTAGTCAATATCGAGGCGATCGGTCGAGGGCAGGTTCCTCGAGTTTGAGGTACGTGGATCGAAAAGATTTCAGGAACGAGCGTCGGTCGCGACGGGATCACCCTTATAGTCGAACACCTCGAGCCGGAGAAGTACCCTAAGGCCTCAATATCGACCAAAATTACCTTGTCAATAACGTACTCAAGGGGCTCGGCACCGCCGTGAAGTGGCCCGCCAAGATGAAGTCCGACCCAAAGACGAGGGATACGAGCAAGTACTGCGGCTTCCACAACGATCACGGCCACAAAACTGAGGAATGCCAGGCATTACGTCTAGAAGTCCTCGAATTGCTAAAGAAATGATTCCTTACTGAGTATCTCACCAGTAAAGGGAAGAACACATGGACTAGGGGTCGACAAGCTAACCCTCCTACAGGCGCTGAACTGCAGAATAAACCACCCCCCGCCGAGCGGACAATCCATGTCATCACCGGAGGGTCGGAGATCAACGGGAGGTCACGCTCAGCAGCCAAAAGAGCTCGTCGAATCCTCAACCAAGAGACCAATCACATTAGCCTCGTACAACAGCACGAAACAATCGAGTTCACCGCTGACGATATGCCGGGACTCGTTCATCCGCACCACGATGCACTCGTCATTTCACTTCTGATATCCAACTGCCAAGTAAAGAGGTTGCTCGTGGACAACGGTAGCTCCGCAAATATCATGTTCCTTCGAACGCTAAAGGAAATGCAGGTCCCAATGAGCAAAATGGAACCAGTCACCATGACCCTCTACGGGTTCAATGGGGATCAACAGCGAACTTTGGGAGAGATCACCTTACCCGTGTACTGCGGGGGCATGAATCTAGACGTTAAGTTCCAGGTAGTGGACACCGTCTCCGCGCACAACGCAATTCTGGGAAGGCCCTGGATCCATGAACTCAAGGCAGTGCCCTCATCATATCATCAGGCGCTCAAATTCCCCACTACCTGGGGAATTCAGACCATCAGAGGCGAACAGAAGGCCTCAAGGGATTGTTACTACGCCAGCTTCCGAGCCATCTGCGCACAACAACACGGTTCACCAGTGAATCCCATCGTCAAACCCGAGGCCGAGGAGCTTGAAGAAGTGAAGATTGACGAGTCGGATCCGACGCGTACCACCTTCATAGGAGCGGAGCTTCCTACCGCCACCAGAAACGCGCTCGTGGAGTTTATCCAAAGCAAAGCCCACGTATTCGCCTGGTCGCACCGGGACATGACCGGGATCGACCCCTCGATCATCACGCATTGTCTTCAAGTTGATCCCAACTGCCGCCCCATGCAACAGCGAAGACGCAAGTTCTCCGCGGAGAAGAACCAGGCAATAAACGAGGAAGTTCAAAAGCTCGTTGATATCAGCTCAGTTCGAGAGGTACACTACCCCACCTGGCTCGCCAACGTGGTAGTCGTCAAAAAGAAAAACGGAAAGAACCGGGTCTGTATTGATTTTACAGACCTAAATAAGGCCTGTCCAAAGGATCCCTACCCCCTACCGCACATCGACGCCATCGTCAACGCAACAGCGGGACACGAGCTTCTGAGTTTCATGGACGCTTTCTCAGGATACAACCAGATACAGATGCACCCGGCCGATCAGGAAAAGTCTGCCTTCATCACTAGTTAGGGCATCTATTGCTACAAAGTGATGCCCTTTGGGTTAAAAAACGCAGGATCAACATATCAACGCCTTGTTAACTCCATGTTCAAGGATAAGATCGGAAAAACTATGGAAGTTTACATTGATGACATGCTCGTCAAATCACTAAGTTCGCAGGATCACGTGACCCACCTAGAAGACGCGTTCCGGACCTTGGAAAAATACAACATGAAACTAAACCCGGCGAAGTGCACGTTTGGGGTATCCTCCGACAAATTTCTCGGTCACGTGGTAACCCAAAGGGGAATCGAAGCAGATCCAACGCAAATTCGGGCCATTCAGAGAATAGAGCATCCGAGGTCACCAAAAGAGGTCCAGAAGCTGACCGGACGTCTCGCAGCCCTCAGCCGCTTCATATCACGCTACTCTGAAAGGACCCATTCTTTCTTCAACATCTTACGAAAAGAAAAGCGGTTCGAATGGACCGAAGATTGTGCAAAGGCGCTAGAGGATTTGAAAGCTTATCTGGCAAGCCCACCGTTGCTATCCAAACCAGTTGAGGGCGAGACTCTGTTGCTTTACTTATCCGTGTCAGATCACTCGGTCGGAGCCGTTCTAGTACGCGAGGTGGATGGCAGGCAACACCCGATGCATTATGCTAGTAAATCTTTACTAGATGCGGAAACCCGGTACACCGCCCTAGAAAAACTCGCGCTGGCTCTGATAAATGCTGCCAGGAAACTGCGGCCGTACTTTGAGGCACACCTTATCAAAGTTATCACGGCCTACCCCATAAGCGCCGTATTATCGAAACCCGACCTATCAGGAAGGCTACTCAAATGGGCAGTAGAGGTAGGTGGATACGGAATTCAATACGAACCAAGAACTGCCATCAAGTCGCAAGTGCTAGCAGACTTCGTAGCCGACTTCTCCACCAATCTGCAACTTAAAGCGGAATGCGAAGTGGCACACATGACGGAGTCCGACAACGATGCCGGGGTGTGGTCTCTAAGAGTTGACGGAGCAAGCAACGTCCACGGCAACGGAGCCGGAGTAGTCTTGACAGATCCTCAAGGGGAAAGTTACGAACGAGTCATACGCTTGGACTTCCCGACCACAAATAACGAGGCTGAGTACGAGGCACTCATCCAGGGGATCCTACTAGCTTTAGAACTCGGGGCCCGTAGAGTCCGCGCTGAAAGCGATTCCCAACTAGTGGTCAACCAGTTAGATGGCACTTATGCCGTAAAAGAAGACCGCCAGAAGCTATATCACTCTCTCATCGAGAGCTTGAAGGAAAAGATGGAAGAATGGGATCTCCGCCATATTCCCCGAGAGTCGAATGCCAGAGCAGATGCCCTAGCAAACTTGGCTACCACTAGCTCCTCCCTAAACATTCGCCCAATCCCTGAGATTTGGCTACTAGCGCCATCCGTCTCCACCTGGAACAGCATCGCACCTGTTGACCAAGACTAAAACGATTGGAGGCACCCTCTCATCCAGTACCTAAGCGGAGAAACCCCGGCTGGTAACAGGAATGAGTTGGTCAAGATAGAAAGATTGGCCGCACGATTCGTCCTGATTAACAACAGATTATACCTACGATCATTCGGAGGACCCCTCCTCCGATGCATTGCGCCACCAGAAACCCAAAACGTGCTTGCAAAAATTCACGAAGGAGATTGCAGGAATCACGCTGGGGCCAGATCGCTGTCCCACAAGGTAATCACCGCCGGATTTTATTGGCCTACCCTCAAAAATGACGCCATTGCTTATGTAAAGAGATGCGACAGCTGCCAACATTTTGAAACGTCAACGCACAAACACGCAGAGACACTCCATGCATCAATTACGCCCTGGCCATTCATGGTCTGGGGCATGGACCTAGTGGGACCTCTCCTAAAAGGAACCGGGCAAAAAGACCACATCCTGATGGTAACGGATTATTTCACCAAATGTGTGGAAGGCGAAGCATTGGGGAGAACCCGAGACCTCGAGGTCATTAAATTCCTGTGGAAGCACGTCCTATGCCGTTTCGGAGTCCCGAAAGAGATACGCACCGACAACGGAAGACAATTTGTCAGTGAGAGGATGCAAGCTTTCTGCAGCACCTATGGGATAAGATTAGTATTCTCGACACCCCGGTACCCCAAAGCAAACGGCCTGGCGGAATCCACTAACAAAACGATAATGGCTACCCTGAAGAAGAAACTAAGCCCACACGGATCACGATGGGTAGAAGAACTCCCTGCAGTCCTCTGGTCCTATAGAACCACACAAAGAACCGCGACTGGAGCCACACCT